>CM019719.1:63937365-64157365 GCA_009760885.1 Achatina immaculata | reverse complement strand
GGCAGTCTAATGTGAGGAACGATGGGTGGTGGTCTAGTGTGAGGAACGATGGGTGGCAGTCTAATGTGAGGAAGGATGTGTGGCAGTCTAATGTGAGGAACGATGGGTGTCAGTCTAATGTGAGGAAGGATGGGTGGCAGTCTAATGTGAGGAACGATGGGTGTCAGTCTAATGTGAGGAAGGATGTGTGGCAGTCTAATGTGAGGAACGATGGGTGGCAGTCTAATGTGAGGAAGGATGTGTGGCAGTCTAATGTGAGGAACGATGGGTGGCAGTCTAATGTGAGGAAGGATGGGTGGCAGTCTAATGTGAGGAACGATGGGTGTCAGTCTAATGTGAGGAACGATGGGTGGTGGTTTAATGTGAGGAACGATGGGTGGTGGTTTAATGTGAGGAACGATGGGTGGTGGTTTAATGTGAGGAAGGATGGGTGGCAGTCTAATGTGAGGAACGATGGGTGGTGGTCTAATGTGAGGAACGATGGGTGGTGGTCTAATGTGAGGAACGATGGGTGGCAGACTAATGTGAGGAACGATGGGTTGTGGTCTAATGTGAGGAACGATGGGTGGCAGACTAATGTGAGGAACGATGGGTGGTGGTCTAATGTGAGGAACGATGGGTGGCAGTCTAGTGACAAGCTTACAACCAAGTGTCGTCGGCAGAGTTTATAAACACACAGCAACCCAGACAAACTTTCAAATGGCACGCGTTTGTTGAGTCGCAAAGGAGGCCGTGCGGGTGCCAGCTTAGGGCGTTGGAGATGAAATTGGAAACCTCAGATGTTGTGCGTGCCTTGGCACCAGGGACGTGCCCTGGAGTTGTTAGGCTGACATTTACCACATGTATATAGGCACGAGAGGTCAGTCTTTGATCGTTTTCTGCCCACACATTTTCCCTGCATTCAGGCGGATAAAACAAATAAATAACTCTCGCCTGGCCCAGCGTGAAGCAAGACTCTTTCATTTACATGGCCAAGACTTTCAGCCTTAAACAACACCCGTTCATTTACACTGACAATATGGCCAAGACTTTCATCCTTAAACAACACCCGTTCATTTACACTGACAATATGACCAAGACTTTCATCCTTAAACAACACCCGTTCATTTACACTGACAATATGGCCAAGACTTTCATCCTTAAACAACACCCGTTCATTTACACTGACAATATGGCCAAGACTTTCATCCTTAAACAACACCCTTCATTTACACTGACAATATGGCCAAGACTTTCATCCTTAAACAACACCCGTTCATTTACACTGACAATATGACCAAGACTTTCATCCTTAAACAACACTCGTTCATTTACACTGATAATATGACCAAGACTTTCATCCTTAAACAACACTCGTTCATTTAAACTGATAATATGACCAAGACTTTCATCCTTAAACAACACTCGTTCATTTAAACTGATAATATGACCAAGACTTTCATCCTTAAACAACACTCGTTCATTTACACTGATAATATGACCAAGACTTTCAGCCTTAAACAACACTCGTTCATTTAAACTGATAATATGACCAAGACTTTCAGCCTTAAACAACACTCGTTCATTTAAACTGATAATATGACCAAGACTTTCAGCCTTAAACAACACTCGTTCATTTAAACTGATATTGACCAACCAGACTTTCACCTTAAACAACACTCGTTCATTTACACTGATAATATGGCCAAGACTTTCAGCCTTAAAAACACTCGTTCATTTAAACTGATAATATGACCAGACTTTCAGCCTTAAACAACACTCGTTCATTTAAACTGATAATATGACCAAGACTTTCAGCCTTAAACAACACTCGTTCATTTAAACTGATAATATGACCAAGACTTTCAGCCTTAAACAACACTCGTTCATTTAAACTGATAATATGACCAAGACTTTCAGCCTTAAACAACACTCCTTCATTTACACTGATAACATGACCAAGACTTTCAGCCTTCCTCCGCGCTGCTGACTACAATTACCACAGATACTATTAATACAGTTATTTCTGCCCTCTAGAGTCGGCTCTAGCTTTAGATACTACTATGCCCGCTAGATGCGGCGCCAGGTTTAGATGCTACTCTGCCTTCTAGAGGCTGCGCCAGCTTTAGATACTACTCTGTCCTCTAGAGTCGGCTCTAGCTTTAGATGCTACTCTGCCCTCTAGAGTCGGCTCTAGCTTTAGATGCTACTATGCCCTCTAGAGTCGGCGCTAGCTTTAGATGCTACTATGCCCTCTAGAGGCGGCTCCAGCTTTAGATGCTACTCTGCCCTCTAGAGGCGCCTCCAGCTTTAGATGCTACTCTGCCCTCTAGAGGCGGTGCCAGCTTTAAATACTACTCTGCCCTCCAAAGGCAGCGTCAGACTATGTGTCGTCTTATACATGGGCAATAAATGACACCCTTAACTACATTAAACGCATTCTCCATTGGAAGTTCGTCCTATGAGCTCTACGCTAAGTTCTAAACTTCCTAATTTAATCTCCATTCTCAGGAAAGTCTAGAGTCGTGTGGATGTTGTCGTCATACGCCGGGTCTTCACATGTTGCATTCAGAAGTAGCTTGTAGTTACATTCTGAACACGAAATTTGTTACAGCTGATAATAAACCTGTATCTTGTCAGAAAGAAGTCATATATATATATATATAAAGTGTTCTGTATATAATATATACATATAAAATCCTCTATAGAAGGCAATAAATATGACATTACTTTTCTAAATATGAAATGTTCATTACGAGGCAGTAAAGACTGGAGATTTTCTCGATTTGAAATTTTCTATAGAAGGCAATAAAGACTAGGTATTTCTCAACATGAACTGGTGTAGAAAACAATAAAACTATTTGACCTATTTTGTCTCGTTTAAACAACATCGTATTTTCTTCCTTCTTTCATGCACTTACTAGCTTGGAGCTTAACCCGACCGTTTCTATCTCCCCTGTTGCCACAGAAACGAAGAGTCAAGGGAGCAGTACTCTTGGAGAACTGGGCGCGGATCTGCTCTTATCTTGTGAAAACAAAGAATTTTTGTTTAGAATGCATCAGTTTTCAGCCATCAAACGCTGGCTTTATAAATTGTTTGCGTTAGCATACCAGACAGATTTGAGAAGGGAAAAAAACTGTGTTAATGTGACACGCGCTATTGTTTTGGAAACAGCCAGTACATTTTATTATGGTCTGTCTGTTTGCCTGTCTGCCTGCCTGTCTATCTGTCTAACTGTCAAAGCCATCAAGGCTCTTGTTGCAGATAGGAACTGTTCTCATTTCTCTGTGTTTGAGCTTTGGACACATTTAGGGACAAAATAATAGGCCAAGTTCTGTTGTTGCTGCTGCTCTAGTGGTTGTTATTGCTGCTCTAGTTGTTATTAATGCTGATCTAGTTGTTGTTATTGCTGCTGATCTAGTTATCGTTAATGCTGATCTAGTTGTTGTTATTGCTGCTGATCTAGTTATTGTTATTGCCGCACTACTAATTGTTGCTGGTGCTGTTCTCGCTGCTGTTGTTGCTGCTACTCATAGAGCTGCTGGTGGACTCACGCTGTTTGGTGAATGTCCTGTAGTGAGATCAGGAGGAAACAGAAGACAGTCCTGAAGCAGGATTAGTGTAACAGATTTAGGATAGTCTGGAGATCTGGTGTAGTCAGTGATCTTTCAGGGAAGGGCTGGTGTAGTCAGTGATCTTTCAGGGAAGGGCTGGTGTAGTCAGTGATCTTTCAGGGAAGGGCTGGTGTAGTCAGTGATCTTTCAGGGAAGGGCTGGTGTAGTCAGTGATCTTTCAGGGATGGGCTGGTGCAGTCAGTGATCTTTCAGGGAAGGGCTGGTGTAGTCAGTGGTCTTTCAGGGAAGGGCTGGTGTAGTCAGTGGTCTTTCAGGGAAGGGCTGGTGTAGTCAGTGATCTTTCAGGGAAGGTCTGGTGTAGTCAGTGATCTTTCACTGAAGATTTGGTGCAAGATGAAAGAATAAAAAAAAATGTTTAATATATTAAACAGAGTAATCTGAGCTCTAGTACTAAACAGAGTAATCTGAACTATATTACTAAACAGAGTAATCTGAGCTCTAATACTAGAGTAATCTGAGCTCTAGTACTAAACAGAGTAATCTGAGCTCTAGTACTAAACAGAGTAATCTGAGCTCTAGTACTAAACAGAATAATCTGAGCTCTAGTACTAAACAGAGTAATCTGAGCTCTAGTACTAAACAGAGTAATCTGAGCTCTAGTACTAAACAGAGTAATCTGAGCTCTAGTACTAAACAGAGTAATCTGAGCTCTAGTACTAAACAGAGTAATCTGAGCTCTAGTACTAAACAGAATAATCTGAACTCTAGTACTAAAAGAAACTTACAATCTGAGCTCACTCAGTTGCTGTGTAAGAGGTCAGTCTAATAACATAATTTTCTTTGTGACACACTCCGTGTGCACGCTTAGACACCACATTTTATACTTCAGTTAGCTGCAGTTTCCCCCCCCCCTCATTTTAGATTTACGCAGTTTCCTCCCTTGCGCTTTGAGGTTCTCTCACAAAAGCTGCATTGATTACAATCACATGAATCAACTGAAAAAGTTGTAGATCATGGGTAAAGCTCATTGAAAATTTCTGTTTTATTGAGTATGTTTTGAGAAACGTAGTGATTGCATAGATTCTGTAGTTCAATAACGTTGTCCAGTTTTCCAGTTTTAAGTAACATTATTTTTAAAAAAATTTTGCTGTCATTTTGACGGACATATGCTAATTATTCATAGATAATTATTTACGACCGCTGCAATGTTGTTTAGTCTCTTTAGACCAATGGTGCTTAACATGGATATTGCTTTATTTTTAATGAGGGGTCCACGGTTCAGGTAAGAAAGTGGGGTGGGGTGGGTGGATGGGTGGGTGGGTGGGTGGGTAAATTGGCAATAAAAGGTCACGGACCACTATTGCAGACGAAGGCTAATGAAGAAAGCCCAACACAAACCTAGCAAAAGTAACTGTCACACTTTCAGCTTAGCACAGCAATGCTGAACCAGCTCATGACTTGTTTGGTTAGGAGTGCTCCAGGGAAGCATCCTTGCTGGGAAGGCAGTGTTATGTAGGTCACATGACATCAAGCCATCACCAGATCTTCTGCACTTCTGAAAATATCATCTTGTAATAACGTAAATATTATTAACATTGTTTATATAAAGACTGAGAGAAAAATACATGTCTGCAAGAAACTCATCTTGGAAAGTTTATGAAAACTGCAAAGAAAAAAACCGCCTGAACTAAGTGGACATGCTGTACGAGAACAAGTCTGAGAAGCTAACAATCACTGGAAAATTCACGAAAAAAAACAGGGAAAACAGTTATCTCAATGTGTTTACCAAGAGACCCGTGTAAGGAAAATGAAACTGATCTAACTAGGATTGTCAGAGCTCGCATAGAACAGAGTTCATGATCGTGAGTTCTCATACCCTGCCACTTAATGGACCTATTATTTGCCGGTATAGTTTTTATGAAGGAAATGTCTGGGCTGTTGTGATAATCATCGAGGTAACTCCACAAAGTTAATTTAGAACCGTAATTTATCTCCTCGTTAACACACGTACAGAAGAATCATTTCTTGATATCCTGCATGAAAGTTCCATTCCAACTTCATGTCCTTTCATTTCTGGGCTGCGCTGCCACCACGACATCTGTTCCAAAGCTCTTAAGCAGACGTATGGGGAAAAAAGGTTGTAACAAAGCGGACTTAATTATCACTTATCTAGCTGGCTGGCCCGAGAAGGAAGCTCGTAGAAACGTTTAACGACACAGCTGGTAACAGTTTTCCTTGACAACGAGGGATATAGACATCCATGGTGACGACGGAGACTGGGCTGTTATCTTCACTTGTTATCTAACAACAATTTTGGATGTGATATCCTGTGTTATCATATATGATATAGAATATCCCCATCCTTGTTCCAACTTTTGTGAAGTCTGAATGCCACGAGGTAGATAGCAGACATGTTTATCAGCCTATCGTGGTGTGGGAATATGCACGACTGAGATTCCGATGAGACGAAACTTAACACTCTTATCGCTGTTGTTTGTTAGACAGTTTATGGTCGTGGCCGGCCGGGACACTGCGACTAGCCTGCGTGACAAGAGAGTTAACATATCAGTGTTTCCGTCATGCATACACATATAAAGCTATCACTCATACAAGTCTTGGACGCTGTTCACACGACTCTTCTTGTTACTAGCAAAAAAAAAAAAAAGAAAGAAAAGTTTTTAGCTAATGCTAGAAACAGACTCTGGATAAATGTGTGTGGGTTTGGGGGGGGGGGGGGGGGAGGGGGGCAGACACATTCAAAACAGATTCTAAGATGAAAGCGAAAAGTCTGAATAACGAAATGTGAAGAATTAAGAGTACAGATTAATTTTTAAAGCTCTATGTGGACTGACCATACTGGGTATTTTATGACAAAACCTTGATCACGTGTTTTAATCTTCCTGGATAATTAGATAAAAATGTAAGAAGTTATCAGATAATAAATAAGTAACTGGATCCTGCCTGCTCAAGACAAGCCAGAAAATGAGCACATAAAGGAGGCAAAAAGAAAGTGGAAATGGATTGGCGAATTTCTCCGCAAAGACCGCTGACATCTTGTCTGGGACGCCTCTTCTCTAGGACGTCTTGTTATACACGGGCGCCTGGGTGGCGAAGTGGTTAGTGTATTGGTCTTTCATAGTGAAGGTCGAGGGTTCGAGTCTGGCCAGGACGCCCCAGCCACCCAGCTGTAGAAATGGGTACCCGACTTCTTTTGGAGTTGAGGAAGGAAAGGCGGCCAGGCGTGATACTGACCGTATCACCCTCTAGTGTGCTGATAGGTCAAGGAAAATATGGACACTAACACCATATCCCTATGTGTCTCTAAAGCATGGAAGGGTTGCCTTTACCTGCACCTTTATGCTGTACACACTTGAAGAAGAGAAGAAAAAAGGAGAGAAGAAAGAAGGAGAGAAGAAAGAAGAAGAGAAGAAAGAAGACTGGACAGAAAGAACCTCGTGAACTGTAGAAGCTTAGGTGGACAATGAGATGAGCATCATACAAAAGCTGGCTGTAGATCGTGTGAAGTGGAAAATTACTGCTGCCCTGGGGGAACACACTGCTAGACTTTCTGGTGCTTTGTTTCAAACTAGCTAGAACCATATGGTCAAAATTGGTTAATATAGGGAAATCGTGTGCAGAAACAGGTAAAATCAAACGGCACATAAGAGGTGTAGTAGTGGAGCACCAGATAAAACTGAACTTGTCGGACCAGGTCTTGAACAATGAAAACTTCTTATCTCTTCAACAGCTGAATTGAGCATCATAAACACGGGATAGCTTTTTGTCCTGTGGCACTTTCTTTCTGGCAAATCTGTGAACCGCATGGACCGCAAGGGGGATAAGTGGAAGACGGGGCATTAAGGGGAGAATACTTAGAACAGCTGTCAACATTACTTGGAACAAGTTGAGAGTTACGTTTTCCTGACAGTTTCCATCTTGTTTGTGTCCTGAGCTACTCGTAGAGTTTTGTAGCAACGACCGTTTAATGTTTGTGTGGCGTGTGCTCGTGCTTTAATGATTCAGTGAGAGGTCAGTCAGCTAAAAGTTCAAGAAAACAGATCTTGGAACGTAATCTAACTTCTTTGTTTTTGGTAAACTAACAGGCGGTGAACACGCTGTCGCCTCTCCTTTGGTCCCTCCAGTAACAGGCATAGCCTGGCTAATGGGGCAGGGTTCGCCATAGTCCCCATCGTGGTGGAGTCTGTTAAAGAAGCATTGGACACCCCCTGCTTTTTTAGTTGCACTCACGGACTGAAAAAAAATAGCTGCCATAATCCGCTCCCACGCCGATGCGATGCTGTACTTCAACACCTTCACGGCATCGGCTGCAAAGAACACCAGCTCGCAGTTACAGGGAGATAACACAGACAAAAGGAGACAAGACAAGAAAAGACAAATTAAACTAACATTTTCTACACAAAAGAATTTGTATTTAATTTCGTATATGAAAATATCACATTATTTTCTCCTCCTTACTAGTATTTTCTAAAAAATAACAAATAGTTCAACTGTTTTCTGACTAGATTTTTAAAAGATCTCCGGCATCCATTGAAGAAAAATTGTATCAAATTATCTCCTCCCCAGCTACACATGCCTACTAACTTTGTACCAAGCTCTCCCTCCCCAGCTACACATGCCTACTAACTTTGTACCAAGCTCTCCCTCCCCAGCTACACATGCCTACTAACTTTGTACCAAGCTCTCCCTCTCCAGCTACACATGCCTACTAACTTTGTACCAAGCTCTTCCTCTCCAGCTACACATGCCTACTAACTTTGTACCAAGCTCTCCCTCTCCAGCTACACATGCCTACTAACTTTGTACCAAGCTCCTCCTCCCCAGCTACACATGCCTACTAACTTTGTACCAAGCTCTCCCTCCCAAGTTACACACGCCTACTAACTTTGTACCAAGCTCTCCCTCCCCAGTTACACACGCCTACTAACTTTGTACCAAGCTCTCCCTCCCCAGCTACACACGACTAATAACATTGTACCAAGCTCTCTCATCCCAGTTACACGCCTACTAATATTGTACCAAGCCCCCCCCCCCCACATCCTATCTTCACACGTCTACTAATATTGTACCAAGCCCCCCCCCCCACATCATATTCACACGTCTGCTAATATTGTACCAAGGCCCCCCCCCCAACTTCCTATCTTCACACGTCTACTAATATTGTACCAAGCCCCCCCCCCCCACTTCCTATCTTCACACGTCTACTAATATTGTACCAAGGCCCCCCTCCCACATCCTATCTTCACACGTCTACTAATATTGTACCAAGCCCCCCCCCCCCCAATCCTATCTTCACAAACCTACTAATATTGTACCAAGGCCCCCCTCCCAACATCCTATCTTCACACGCCTACTAATAGTGTACCAAGGCCCCCCCCCCACATCCTATCTTCAAACGTCTACTAATATTGTACCAAGGCCCCCCAACTTCCTATCTTCACACGTCTACTAATATTGTACCAAGCCCCCCCCCCTCCAACTTCCTATCTTCACACGTCTACTAATATTGTACCAAGGCCCCCCCCCCAACTTCCTATCTCACACACCTACTAATATTGTACCAAGGCCCCCCCCCCACATCCTATCTTCACACACCTACTAATATTGTACCAAGGCCCCCCTCCACTTCCTATCTTCACAAACCTACTAATATGTACCAAGGCCCCCCCCCCACATCCTATCTTCACACGCCTACTAATATTGTACCAAGGCCCCCCCCCCAACTTCCTATCTTCACACGCCTACTAATATTGTACCAAGCCCCCCCCCCCCGCTTCCTATCTTCACGCCTACTAATACTGTACCAAGGCCCCCCCCACTTATATATCTTCACACGCCTACTAATATTGTACCAAGGCCCCCCCCCCACTTCCTATCTTCACACGCCTACTAATATTGTACCAAGGCCCCTCCCCCAATCTTCCTATCTTCACGCCTACTAATATTGTACCAAGGCCCCTCTTTCCACTTCCTATCTTCACGCCTACTAATATTGTACCAAGGCCCCCCCCGACTTCTATCTTCACGCCTACTAATATTGTACCAAGCCCCCCCCCCCACCTTCCTATCTTCACGCCTACTAATATTGTACCACGCCCTCCCCCCAACTTCCTATCTTCACGCCTACTGATATTGTACCAAGCCCCCCCCCCCACCTTCCTATCTTCACGCCTACTAATATTGTACCAAAATTGTGCTGGTGCTAAGGAACTGTAAGTGTCTGAAGAGATGTCGCTAGCTGTCCTGTTCCTGCTGCTCTGGTACGTGGAACGTTTGGACTATACCCCATATCTTGGAGGGAAAAAGTCGAACTTTGTTCACAGATCAAGGTGGTTGGTTCACTTTGATACTTAAAAAAAATTCCCCAGCGTTTTTCTGATTAACGTCATCTAGTTCATCGAATTTTGCTGACAAACTTGGACAGCTGTTGTAAGTCTCAGCCCGAATATATACATTGTTATATCAGCATCTGGTAGTGAATATTCAAACTGTTGTAAGTCTCAGCCCGAATATATACATTGTTATATCAGCATCTGGTAGTGAATATTCAAACTGTTGTAAGTCTCAGCCTGAATATATACATTGTTATATCAGCATCTGGTAGTGAATATTTAAACTGTTGTAAGTCTCAGCCTGAATATATACATTGTTATATCAGCATCTGGTAGTGAATATTTAAACTGTTGTAAGTCTCAGCCTGAATATATACATTGTTATATCAGCATCTGGTAGTGAATATTTAAACTGTTGTAAGTCTCAGCCTGAATATATACATTGTTATATCAGCATCTGGTAGTGAATATTTAAACTGTTGTAAGTCTCAGCCTGAATATATACATTGTTATATCAGCATCTGGTAGTGAATATTTAAACTGTTGTAAGTCTCAGCCTGAATATATACATTGTTATATCAGCATCTGGTAGTGAATATTCAAACTGTTGTATGTCTCAGCCTGAATATATACATTGTTATATCAGCATCTGGTAGTGAATATTTAAACTGTTGTAAGTCTCAGCCCGAATATATACATTGTTATATCAGCATCTGGTAGTGAATATTCAAACTGTTGTATGTCTCAGCCTGAATATATACATTGTTATATCAGCATCTGGTAGTGAATATTCAAACTGTTGTATATAGAAAGGAGCTGGTGCCAAAGCTAAAATGTATGATGAAGTTGGCGTTGTACTGATTAAGTTTTAAGCACTGCTGCATGAAAAGATTTAATCTTTCACACAACAACAATAAACGATTAAATCTTCCACACAACTAAAAGAAATGATTAAATATTTCACACAATTGTCCGAAAAGATTAAGTCTTACACACAAATACAAAGGTTCTTGCGTCTGCCCTTTACCAACCCGAGCTCCTTCAGGGCAGGATGGTCCTTGTGGCCAGCAACCCCGAGCTCCTTCAGGGCAGGATGGTCCTTGTGGCCAGCAACCCCAGCTCCTTCAGGGCAGGATGGTCCTTGTGGCCAGCAACCCCAGCTCCTTCAGGGCAGGATGGTCCTTGTGGCCAGCAACCCCGAGCTATGGCTTTGCTAGAACATGCTTGTGTTCAGACCTCTCACTCGGCCTATCCAGCAGAAAGCAAATGGCCGCCACTGGGGTATCCCTAGCGCAACCCAAGAACACAACTACAAGAAAAGATTAAATCTGTCACACAACTACAAGAAAAGATTAAATCTGTCACACAACTACAAGAAAAGATTAAATCTGTCACACAACTACAAGAAAAGATTAAATCTGTCACACAACTACAAGAAAAGATTAAATCTGTCACACAACTACAAGAAAAGATTAAATCTGTCACACACTACGAAAAGATTAAATCTGTCACACAACTACAAGAAAAGATTAAATCTGTCACGCAACTACAAGAAAAGATTAAATCTGTCACACAACTACAAGAAAAGATTAAATCTGTCACGCAACTACAAGAAAAGATTAAATCTGTCACACTACTACAAGAAAAGATTAAATCTGTCACGCAACTACAAGAAAAAGGAAATTATATAAGTTATTACTATTGATTCTGTAACTAGGCAACAAGAACTGAAAACTGTTCTCTCACGTGGCCTTCGCCAAGGCCAGGTAATTCATTCTTTCGCGTATCTTTTCATAATTATAAATAATTCATTCCCCCATATATTTGTCTATATGAACCGATAATTCTCTCTCCTATACCTATGCACACAAGGGACGATAATTTCGCTCTCACATATCTATAAACATGAACAAATAATTATCACATATTTACCCCAAAATGCAGATAATTCTTTCTGTCATTCATGTACCTGCAACACACAGATAATTTACTGTCTCACATTTTGTGTTTACAAGAACAGATAATTCCCTCTGTCACGCAGTTATCTACAATGTAATTTCCTATCTGACAAATTTGTCTAAACCAGCAGATAATCACATCTCTCATACATCTATCAACAGATAACCACCTCTCTCATATATCTATCTACACCAGCAGACAATCACCTCTCATATATCTATCTACACCAGCAGATAATCACCTCTCATATATCTATCTAGACTAACAGATAATCATCTTTCTCATATATCTATCTACACCAACAGACAATCACCTCTCTATCTACACCAACAGATAATCATCTCTCTCATATATCTATCTACACCAGCAGTTAATCATCTCTCTCATATACCTACCTACACCAACAGATAATCCCCTCTTTCGTGTAACTACCTACAGCAGCAGATAATTCCCTGACTCACACATCTATTTACAGCAGCAGATAACTCCCTGTCTCACACATCTGTCTATGCCTGCAGATAACTCCCTGTTTCACACATCTATCAACACCAAATAACTCCCTGTCTCACACATCTTTCTGCAGCAGCAGATAACTCTCACACATATTTCTACAGCAGCAGATAATTCCCTGTCTCACACATCTATCTACAGCACCAGATAACTCCCCGTCTCACACATCTATCTTCAGCAGCAGATTATTCCCTGCCTCACACATCTATCTACAGCAGCAGATAGTTGCGTCTCACACATCTATCTTCAGCAGCAGATGATTCCCTGTCTCACACATCTATCTACAGCAGATAACTCCCTGTCTCACACATCAGTCTACAGCAGATAACTCCCTGTCTCACACATCTATCCACAAAGTCATAAACTTCCCTCGCATACAAGCACAAGTAGACATCCAAAATTTCTCTGCTCCAGACAACTCTTAATTGAACCAATGAGTGTTAAAGTAGTGCCCCCAGATATCTACTTTAGATTCTGGTTCGCGGAGAGTTCATTCCGCCGGGATCATCACAAGTACAGCCACATGGCAGATCAGTTAGAGCCTTGTACCAGCGCTAGAATAGTCTTGGGTTATTTACCACCCGCGACAAGCGAAGTCTGGTAGTCGGCTTTGAAGAGAGAGATACAAAAGTCTGAGAAGTTTAAGTGACACTTTACTCCAGATGCAATCACCGGCCTCGCCTTGACCTAGGTTTCAGGGATTAACCTGCCGGTTCCGCAGAAGATAGAGCGCGCCGAAGATCTCTGTGCGTTCCTGAACTTTGAACAATGTGTGAAAGTGATGTCTGGTATCTCTGTTTTATTTTGTATTTTTAGTTCGCTTAAGATTTTATTTGTACCTTCCGTTTCAGATCAATCATCATCATCATCATCATCATCTATTGTCCTTTATGTTTTTTTTACGAGTATGGTGTAAAGGAAACGTTAACAAGTGTACTCTCGTTAATAAAGCTGTCCTACTTTTGTTTCAAAGTTTTAACATTTCCTTATCACAGTTTTACTGCAGTGTGTGTGTGTGTGTGCGTGCGTGCGTGCGTGCGTGCGTGCGTGCGTGCGTGTATCAAAAACTTATACCAAAAACTATACGTGTGCTAAATCATTTTCTTCGTCTTCTATTGCTACTATACTAATGTTACTACTCTGTTGCTACAATCACTGTAGCTACAGAGACTACTGCTACTACTACTACTACTATCACATGCACAAATACTACTCTGGCTGTAGTAATGAGTTCTTCCTTGCCAGTCATTCTTTCTCCCTTTCTTGATCACATCTTCCGGATCCCATCATTATATGATATTTTTGCATGCCTTTTTTGTGTAGCTCTCTCTTTGTCTCTCTCTTTCTTCTCCATCTCTTTCTCTATCTCCGACTTTCTCTACATCTAGTTTCTCTCTCTTTCTTTCTTTGTGTCTAGTTTCTCTCTATAACCCTTTTGAAATAAAGATCAATCAGTCAATCAATCAAACTCTCTCTCTCCTCTCTCTCTCTCTCTCTCTGTCTACTTTATCTGTTTAGCTTCAGTCTCTCTCTCCCTCTCTCTCTCTCTCTCTCTGTCTAGCTTCTCACTATTGTCTAGCTTCTCTCTCTCTCTCCTTCTCTCTCTCTCTTTCTCTCTGTCTAGCTTCTGTGTGTGTGTGTTATGTGTGTCTCTGTCTCTGCCTAGCTTCTACCTCGTTATTTCTCTGTCTAGGTTCTCTCTTTCTCTTTTATCTAGCTTCTGTGTGTGCGTGTCTCTGTGTGTAACTGCACTCTCTTTTTATGTCTATTTTCTCTGTCTACCCCCCCCTTTTTTTTCTGTATGTGTGCGTGTGTAACTGCACTCTTTTTTATGTCTAGTTTCTCTATGTCTAGCCTCTCTCTCTATATATATTTATTTTGGTAGATCTTGAAAAACAGCAGCCCCAGTAAAGCCCTTTTTCTCTAGCAGGCGACCCTCCACAGCTAAGTACCATCACTACAGAAATCTCATTGTCGGGGAGTGTTGGAGAAAGACGAAATAACTTCGGTGAAAAACGATATATCAGATCTTCTGATCCACGGTTCATTTAGACTCCAGAACAAACGCCCACTTGATCCGGGATATCAGTGAAAAGGTAAGCCAGTCCTCACTCCTGGAATGAAGATGGATAGGAAATATAAGACGTGGTGGAGTTTATTGAGCAGATCGAGCGAGTTTCCTGTTTCCTGGTCCGCTTATTGAGAGTGAGGAGAGGGCAGTATCTGCTGGACGGGGCACTGAGGCTTTTGTGGGCTTTTCTCCTCTCTCTGACTGTTCAGGTGGCGCTGTTGATGGACCACAAGTTAGGTCTGACTTAATTAAAAGCTGTCGGTAACTGGTACCAGGATAAAGTAACTGGTACCAGGATAAAGTAACTGGTACCAGGATAAAGTACAAAGTGTTGTTGCTCGACTATATGTGGCTCATGCCTTTAAGCAGGCTTACCCGGTCCTGTCATATTTAAGTCACTGGACAAAATACTAACATTAAAGGAAAACAGTTAAAAGAATATCATACAACATGGGTATCTAAGAAATGTAGCTGTTGACTGCAATAACCTTTCTTTATTTCTTACAAACTTTTTTATGCTTTTCATTTTTTATCCAAAGCTTATTTATTTTACTTTACTTTATCCTCCCCCTTGTACCGTGAGATGTCGAAGGGAGATGCAGTTGGCGTTTCTTGGGCCACTTCTTCTTCTTCTTCTTTCGCTTCTAACACCAAAACCACCCCATGATCCTACTGAGTTTACTCCTATAGTCCTCCATAGGTCCCGTGGTCCCCCTGTGGTCCTCGAAAAGACCACATGAGATCCCCGAGAGGACCACAAGAGGTTCAGAGTATCGCAGGGCTTGAGCCTGTATTCTCAGTGGTTCTCAGATTGCGTGACACGGTGGTTTTCGTTGCACTACTGGTTTAATCTAGAGTTGGACTTTCTCACCGGAAAACCTCGACGTGTTTTGGATACCAGTATATCCCCGCTGGGTGAGAGGTGGTTGCCCATCCAGTCCAGCGTTGGACTGTCTCACCGGAAAACCTCAGCGTGATTAGGATACGCATACATCCCTGCCGGATGAGAGGTGGTTGCCTATCTAAACGGCACTGGTCCAGTGTCTCCGACGTCAGCATTTTGTGGTCGTGGCCGCTACCCTTCCTAGTTGTGACCAGGATGGAGCTTTTGTCCAGGAGGACGAATCTTCGCCACTAGTAAGTTTCACCCCTGGTTTAAGCCGGTTTAGGCGTATTTTCCCAGTATGGGCATGGTTAGGACGTGACCGACCTCTAGAGCGGAGGTACCGTGACATGAATAGCCATAAAGTTTTAACCCTGGTTTAAGCCGGTTTAGGCATATTTCACCAGTATGGATGTATAATTCGGACGTTGCCGACTTCTAGAGCAGAGGTGCCCTGGTATGCGTAGCTCTCGCCTTGAGACTACTGGACATACCGATTAAGCTTCACTTTAACTTTTCCATCACCTTTTCACATTGGCGCCGCACGGCAACCCTAATTGCTTTTACACATTTTCCTCATTGGCCGGGAGGAGTTTCACTCCACGCGCGGTTTCCGAAGAATCTCACCAGCAGTGTCTTAACCCCTGGGTTAAGCCGGTTCAGGTAATTCGCCCGGTATGAGTACACATAGGACGTGGCCGACCTCCAGAGCAGAGGTGCCGTGATTTGAGCAGTCCTGACCTCGAGACTACTTAATTCTTTTTTTTACCTTTTCCACAGTGGCGCCGCGCGGCAACTCCATTCGCACCTTTCTTCACTGGCCGGGAGGAGCCCCACTCCAGGCATGGCAGCTGAAGAATCTCGCCAGCAGCGGTAAATGAGCTACCAAACATGACTCTCATCTACCCAAAGCGTCTGGTTTTCAGGCTCCAGATATTCGCCTTTGCCCTTTCTCCTGTCAGTTTGAACAGTTCTGCCACGAGAAGGCCAGGAGCTGGACTTGACTTTCAGACGCTATTTGAGACGCACGCCTTGGAGACACTTCATTGGAGTGGAGAGCGTATCCCCCACCCCATCTCCGGCTATATCAGTCCTTATAACCTTTGGGCCACGTGAATGACCTCAGTGATGTTAATGGCGTAATTCGTGTTTCTGTAGCTCCATCTATCATTCTTTTCCGATGTCTTCCTCCTGATCTGTGTCCTGTAATTCTTTGCTTGAAGGTCCTCGAGGCTGGCTGTGTATGTGTCACTCTCATTAAAAGGCCAAACCACTTAATTCTTTGGTTTTTTTTAAATATATATATTGTCGGCATGTTGTAGTTCCTGCCAAGTGTCTTATATTGTCAGCAGTGTTTCGTTTATAGTTGTATACTTATACACTTATTGTATATTGTTAGCAAAGCTGTTTCATATAAATTCACATGTCTCCACAATGCCACTTCATACAAATTCACATTTTTCACAAAGCTGTTTCATACAAATTCTCATGTCTCCATATGGCTATTCCACACAAATTCACATGTAACCACAAGGCTACTTCACACAAATTCATATGTCTATACACGGCTACTTCACACAAATTCACATATCTCCACAAAGCAACTTCATACAAATTCACATATCTTCACAAAGCTACTTCACACAAATTCACATATCTCCACAAAGCTACTTCACACAAATTCACATATCTCCACAAAGCTACTTCACACAAATTCACATATCTCCACAAAGCTACTTCACACAAATTCACATATCTCCACAAAGCTACTTCACACAAATTCACATATCTCCACAAAGCTACTTCACACAAATTCACATATCTTCACAAAGCTACTTCACACAAATTCACATATCTCCACAAAGCTACTTCACACAAATTCACATATCTCCACAAAGCTACTTCACACAAATTCACGTATATCCACAAAGCTACTTCACATAAATTCTCACATAAATTCACGCGTCTCCAGAAGCAGCGGCAGACATGGAGTTCTCAGGCACAAGTATAACATGGACAAGAAACAGATCTGTGAAGCCAACTTTATTGCCCTGTAGCACGTAAATCAGGGACAGAATGCCAAGTGAACAACAACAAAAAAACCCTGAAATTATTTAAATGAATCTTCTGTCAGTTTCTTCTCACAAGTTCTCACAACAAAATGGACCAGATGAAGTACAGCAAATCCTCGAATTAACGGACTAATTGTGTGTGTGTTTGTGGGGGGAAGGGGGAATCGTTAATGTTAAGTCTGTTAAACCGATGAAACCTGGAGAAGGGAGGGGGAGAGGGAGTGGGGACGACATTTACTACCAGCTTTGTTTGTTTTCAATGTTACGAGAGCTTTAATACTGTAAATACGAAATTATTCAATTCTGGTAAAGAATATATTATGTAAATATATAGACCGTTTTCATTACTATTAATTATACAGTATGCACTGTAGTAATTATTATTATTATTATTACTTGGTCTGATTCGGTAACACTGTAACCGGCTATATCGGGGTGCTCTAAACAGAAGGTTTACCGTACAGTTTTTCTTGTCTGAACCTGGCTGTCAAAGAGACGCAGTCTTTGGCTATTTTGAATCTCCACAGATCTCGGTACACCAGAACAGAAAGACATTCAGTGACAAGTAATTGTTCTATAAACAATTGTCTCTTGGAGTATTTGTTCCGTCATATTTTGTAAAAGTCCACACTCTGAGAGCAACTGCAACTGAACGAAGTCGGTGCAGTAAAAGAGATCTCCAGGATTTATTTCATAATCCAAATTTCCTCGCAGAAATTTCATGTTAAATGTTAACTTTATGGTTAAAACACTAAACAATGATTTCTTGTTATAGCAACATCCAATGTTAATTTCTGCATAGAAGCATCAAGTATTAGTTCAAACACGAACTCCAGATGTTCAAGAACTTGGTTTTATCCCTTGTCAAGTGCTTGATTATAATCCTTATCAAGTCCCTGATTCCCGATGACAAATAAAACATACCCCAGATTCAATCTGAAGCAGAGAAACAACTTTCTTCAAATGAAAATGAAGTTCAAACCCAACTGATCAAACATAAGGATTAAGCATGAGAAATTTGTTGTTCCTTCCAGTTTTCTTCTTTAGCCCTCTCAGCTTTCTGTAAGGACCAGATCTCCTCTTTCTATCTTCTTTCCAAGCCTTTGACCAGCGGTGCTTTAAAAATAGAATCTCTCCTCCCATCACAAAATGACACTTTGAATATGTTTGTTCTTTCCTTGAAGTACAGCTTGAGATTAACAACTGCTCAACATTAGCCAGAAAATAGTCTTTATTCTTTGCTTACAATTTTCAGAGACCCTTGATTTAGCTATAATCCAGGAAACAACAAAGTTACCACAACATACCATCTCTACAGGACTTGAGGGTCAGGGCTTGGGGGTCAGGACTTGAGGGTATAATCTAGCCTTGACACATTAATAGTGTTTTTAAAAAGTATAGTTTGTCTGATGTGCAGAGGTATAGAAGAAGAACATCAACAACAGCAACAACAATATGAAGTAGAACAGGAAGAACAACAACAATAACAACAACAGCAACAACAAGAAGATGAAGAAAGAAAGAAAACAAAGAAAGCGTAAGAAGAATGACTATTATACACAGCAAAAAAAGTGTAAAGTAAAAAGGTAAAATTCCCGTTTACGTGGCATTAAGGCATATTGAGAAATACGGTTGAAAATAGAGCTGGAAAATATCAACCTACAAAACAAGGGGTGCGACAAGGATGTGTACTGTCTCCAGACCTTTTTTCTCTGTACAGCGATAATATTCTAAGAACGATCATCACAGAACCAGGCATCAAAATTGGAGGATACAATATTAACAACCTTCGGTATGCTGACTACACAGTACTGATACCCGAGAACCAACAAGACCTGCAAAATCTCTTGGATAAAGTCGCCAAAGAAAGTTATAGAAAGGCCTTACTTTGAACATCAAAAAGACAGAGACTATGGTTATATCTAAGAAATAGAATCCACCAACATGCAGTATAAAATTAAACGGAACTATTCTAAAGCAGGTGAAGAAATTCAAATACCTTGGAGCAGTAATAACTTCAGATGGGAAATGCGGAACAGAATAGGCCAAGCAAAGACTGCATTTCAGAGAATGAGAAACGTATTATCCAACACATCCTTATCAATGAATGTTAAAAAACGAGTCCTAAAATGCTATATTGAACCTATCTTGTTATATGGAAGTGAATCAAGGACAGTAGGCAGGTCTGCACAAAAATCATTGGAAGCAGCAGAAATGTGGTTTATTAGAAGAATGTTGCGAATCCCCTGGACAGCAAAAATAACTAATGAAGAATGTATGAGAAGAGCTGGAGAGACAAAAAATCTTGTCAAAAAAGATAAGAGAGAGACAATGTACTTTCATAGGACATGCAATGAGAAGAGGGGCATTTAAAATATTACAACAACAGGAAAAATAGAAGGAAGAAGATCAAGAGGAAGACCAAGAGAAATGATACTGGACAGTCTGACGGGATGGTGTGAGAGGAGATCACCAACTGAGCTGATGGCCTGCATGAAGGATTGTGTACTCTGGAGAAGCATAATAGCCAACGCCAGTCGGCACGACACCTGATGATGATGATGATGATGATGATGATGATGATAATGAGAAATACGGTGTTAGGCAACTGTAAGCAATGAAAACGAGAAGCAGTAGAAGAAAATCTACAAGTTTTCTACTTTATACAAGAGAAAGAAAATCTCATTCTCCAGTTCTCTTTTACGTTCCACTCTTTTCTCCAAGACCCACTAAACTTATCATCTGGGTCATCTGGTATTTTGTCCATCCTCCTCCCCTATCTTAACTGTCGGTTCTCCGGGCCTGAAATTATTGCGTCCTCAGTTGTGCCTCCCAGCTTTGACGTGAGGGTAAACATCGTGTTCGGGGCGTGGCCACTTGAACATTCTGACAAAGTTATCACTCGACAAGTCCTCGCTGTCTGACACTCTCTTCACTTCTCTCTTCACTTCTCTCTTCACTTGGCCCGAGTTTTCTCCCCCTGTGACAGGTGAACTCTGCCTCTATCAGGAGCAGGAAAAACAGAGAAAGATAGAGAGAAGCAGTGCACGGAGGTGAACAGATGAATAAGCTTGCAATAACAGAATATGTAGAAAAGGACATGCAGACGGGGGGGGGGGGGGGGGGGAGCGGGAGAAAGTAAGATAGAGTATTAGAGAGATAGAGAGACAGTGAAAGAGAGAAAAAGAGAGTGGGAGAGGGAAAGATGAAAGATAAATAGTGAGTGACAGAGAGAAAGAGAGTGAGAGAAAGAGAGAGAGAGAGAAAGTGAGAGGAAGAAAGTGAGATAGGGAAGGAAATTGAGAATGAGAGAAAGAGAGAAAGTGTGAGAGGGAGAGATAGTGAGAAAATACAGAGTAAATGACAGAGAAATAGAAAGTTTGTGTAACATGGGGCGTGCTCTACACTCACTGCATGTCTATTGTTAACAAATACTTGACACGCCTGACAGCAAGATGGTATGCTCACTGCATGTCTATTGTTAACAAATACTTGACACGCCTAACAGCAAGGTGGTATGTTCACTGCATGTCTATTGTTAACACATATTTGACATGCCTGAAAGCAAGGTGTTATGCGCAGTATTTTATGTGTTTAAGAACTTAGGCTCCTTAGCCTGAACTGGAACATGACCTTTTATTGGTGGTTTGTACGAGAATGTCAAACTTCCTTGTATATTTAGAATAGTTTATCCTAAAACTTATCCCGTTCATGGTTACTTTTCTTGTGTAATCTTCGTTAGGTTGAGTCTTCATACTTCAGTATGAATATATATTATCATTAACATAAGTCTTTATAAATAGAAACAGACAGACAGGAAACAGACAGACACAGATACTGTGTGGCTACTTGTAAGAGTACGGTTTATCTTTCACTGATACACGATTATTGATCATGATATCACTGATACACGATTATTGACCATGATATCACTGATACACAATTATTGATCATGATATCACTGATACACGATTATTGATCATGATATCACTGATACACGATTGTTGATCATGATATCACTTATACACAATTATTGATCATGATATCACTGATACACGATTATTGATCATGATATCACTTATACACGATTGTTGATCATGATATCACTGATACACGATTATTGATCATGATATCACTGATACACGATTATTGATCATGATATCACTGATACACGATTATTGATAATGATATCACTGATACACGATTATTGATCATGATATCACTGATACACGATTATTGATCATGATATCTATGGCGTTCCCTTAATCATAACCTTTTGAAATCATGTTTGATATGAACGTGAATGAATTTTTCTCTTGATGTATTTTAGATATTATAGTTTTACCATCAATCAGGCTCATGTGCCACATGGTGTTGTGAGCCAGACTGTGTAGTAATAGTGTACATGGAGTCAAAGATATAAGGTGCAGTTGACGACTGATACTTTCAGCCATCATCATCTCACCTTTTTCTTAATCTACTAAAATTATTATTATTTTTTTAACATCGCTGGTGCTGCTAGATCATAACACATGAATCTTTTTCCTTATGTTGGTAGTAACTCTGTTTATTATATATCAGGATCAACGCGCGTTGCTAGGAGAAATACCACTTTCTTACATTTTTACAATTTTGATTTTGTTTCGTAGCCTCAATCTGGGGATTAAACTTTTCAGTGTAACAAAAAAATTTTAAGTTTAAGCAAGAAACAGTTTTATTATGAAACACAGCCTTGATATACACAGCATTGCTGTACACAGGCTTGGTAAACACAGCCTTGTTATACACAGCCTTGATATACACAGCCTTGTTATACATAGCCTTGTTATACACAGTTTTTATATACACAGCCTTGATATACACAGCCTTGTTATACACAGCCTTGATATACACAGCCTTGCTGTACACAGGCTTGGTAAACACAGCCTTGTTATACACAGCCTTGATATACACAGCCTTGTTATACATAGCCTTGTTATACATAGCCTTGTTATACATAGCCTTGTTATACACAGTTTTTATATACACAGCCTTGTTATACACAGCCTTGATACACACAACTTTGATATACACAGCCTTGATATACACAGCCTTGATATACACAGCCTTGATATTCACAGCCTTGTTATACATAGCCAATCCCCAGACCGCGCTGACGTAGCTACACAACAGCATGTAACTAGGAAACGCTAGGTTAAAACCTCAGCTCTGACATAGCTACCTATTCACGCAAAATAAGGAAAAGCAGAACTCACTAGATTTTAAGAAGGCATTTGATAGCATACACAGAGATTCATTATGGAGAATTTTATGTCTATATGGAATACCATCTAAAATTGTCAACATCATTAAGGACTTATACAATGGATATGGTTGTGCAGTCAAGACAGAAGAAGGGATGAGTGAATGGTTTCAGATTGAAACAGGCGTGAAACAAGGATGTATACTGTCTCCTTTACTTTTTGGGATTACAATAGACTTCATAATGAAAAAATGCTGCACAGGTAACACAGGTATTGACTGGGTACATGGGACCCAACTAGAAGATCTTGATTTTGCTGATGACATAACTCTTATCAGTAATAATGTGAATTCCATGCAAGAAAAAACAGATAGCCTGTCTTCATTGGCTAGCAAAATAGGACTTGAAATTAACAAGGACAAAACAAAAATAATGAAAATTCCCATCAATCAAAATGGAAAAATACACATAGAAGGGACAGATATTGAAGAAGTCAATCAATTTGCATACCTTGGCAGCTACATGGACCAGGGTGGTGACACTAGAAAGGAAGTTAGGATCAGAATTGCAAAATAAGCATCAATCTTCAAGAATCTTGAGAACATATGGAATTCAAAAGTTATAAGCACAAAAACCAAGTTAAGACTATTCAATTCAAATGTAATATCCACCCTCATTTATGCATGCGAAAGCTGGAAAACAACTAAAGAAATAGAAAAGAAATTAGACTCTTTTGAAAACAAATGCCTAAGGAAAATACTCGGCATCAAGTGGAATGAATTCAAGAACAATGCAGAGATAAGACAGATGACTGAACAACAACCAGTCTCACGGGTGATCAGGAAAAGGAGATGGACATATGTTGGCCACTTGATGAGAAGAAATGAGCAGAGAATCCCAAAACAAGCTATCAAGTGGAACACAACAGGCCGAAGAAAAAGGGGCAGACCGCGTGAAACTCTGAAGAGAACATTATTAAGAGAGGCCAAGTTAACAGGCATAAAATCCTTTGTTGAGGTTGAAAGACTCGCCGAAGACAGGAAATATTGGCGAACTACTTTGCGAGCCCTATGTGACGTCTAACGGCACGGGAAGGATATAAGATATAAGATATAAGATATAAGATAAGAACTCACTACCCTTCAAAGAGAGCAGCAGGTGAAGGAACAGAACTCACTACCCTTTAAAGAGAGCAGCAGGTGAAGAAACAGAACTCACTACTCTTCAAAGAGGTGAAGGAACAGAACTCACTATTCTTCAAAGAGGTGAAGGAACAGAACTCACTATTCTTCAAAGAGGTGAAGGAACAGAACTCACTACCCTTCAAAGAGAGCAGCAGGTGAAGGAACAGAACTCACTACTCTTCTGCGTACCCAATTCTTAACCCTTTTGAAATAAAGATCAATCAATCAATCAATCAATCAATCAATCAAAGAGGTGAGGGAACCGAACTCCTCTCTACTCTTCAAAAGGTGAAGAAACAGAACTCACTACTCTTCACAGAGTTGAAGGAACAGAAACGTCAACGGGAACAAAATAAACAGGCGAAAACAGAAAATCAAGAATACTCTAGCCTTACCGTGTGACAGAATCTGATATCGCGAGATCAAGTTATATTCTACAACGCAAACTTGAGTTCATCAATCTTTCCAAGCATCCAGGAAAGTTCCAAGTTGAATGTGGCATCCTCGTTGCTTAGTACCAACCAAAGATATTTCTGGTGACAGAAGCAAAATACCAGCAGCAGCCATGATTGAGGATACGTTCTGAAGATCAAGCATTCTCGTCTAGGAATTGTAGACAGACGCAGGCTTGCTTTCTGTAACTCAGACGTTATAGAGAAACCTTAGCAAGGGAGACAACTGAAAGAATGGGAACTATCTGAGAATCATGAAAACGTCATCAGTTATATTGTCTATGCCAGCTGATGTTGGAGTTATCTCGAATATCTGAAGCGTGTAGACGACACCTTGGGCCTGCAGAACACTTCCAGAAATTGCATCTACAGTAGCACAGAGTGTTTGTTTTTTGTCAAATGAACATCTGCGACAGAATGAAAGCTACGATAAAAATGTCAGACCAGACTGGAGGGCCCATCTTCTGAAAATAAAGTTTGTTCGTTGACATGAAGTCTAGAAAAGTAAATGCATTTTACAAGATTTACTAGCTGTATGGCCGCAGGTAATGAATATACTTGTCGTTTTAAATCTGTTTTGTTTGTCTACACGTAATCGATGGCGGAGTACTTGTTCGACTGAGTAGGCTTAGGTCAAGGCGCCCTGGAGGAATGGGGAACACAGCGTTAAAACTAAATAAATAAATATCCACAGATAAACTTTGTTTATATGAAAGTGACTAAAGAAGCAAGTAAAAGTTTCCTGAAAAGTGAAAAGCATGACAGTGGCTTATCAGCTATGTTTTGTCTGTATGAGACGAAGTCATAGCAGAGTATTTCCACTGCCCGCTCTTTCAACTCTCGTCAGCTATAACCAAAACCCACGTATCCATCCGCATGGTCTGCTCTTTCGACCTATTTCGCCAACTTCCTTCTGCTGTGATCAAACAGACTGTCCATATCAAACTGGTCTCGGTGCTTTTAGCCTGTAATCAATTCAGGGTGGATCTATTGTGCTCTTACTTATATTTTTTTTATATTCGTTCTTGTAATGCTTTCATATTTATCTTTATTATATTCATACTGCCTCCTAAATATAGTAAGAAAAATAAAAGAGCTAAGAAGGTTCTCAACTTGCAAAGAAAGCTAGAACTAATAAAACTTTGTGATCAAAACATGATCCACGTGAATACAGGCCACAACTCAGTCCTGCCTTATTCAACATTAGTATAGTTCTTAAGACTGAATCGTTACAGGAGATTAATGCTACACAAGTATAAAATAAACTCATTGGAAGCTGGACAGTTTATTTCTCCTTAACTTTAACACGCATTTGCAGATAATACATAAAGGGTTTTTTTTTTTTGGACAGTTTCTCAGTTTTCGACTGTGGTGTTTACTTTAGCCAGTCGAATAATGGGGGGGGGGGGGCGCCGCCTTTCTCAGAGATTACATATAGAGGGGGATCAGACCATACATCAGGATACTGAAGATACAGGTCGAAAGAAGAGGGAGTAGAGAGTCTTAAGTTTAGTCACGTGTCCTGACTGGTGATTAATCTCTCGCTACATCTAAGGCATGCAGATGGCATCCAGGAGCTTATATACTGTTCAAACAAACAAACAAACAAACAAACAAACAAACAAACGCAACAAATACGATGTTCCGATTTAAACTAAAGTTTGCTGATCAGACAAGGGCAAATTGCCTGAAACGTTCATTTGGACGTCAACTTCACGTCCTAACCTGAACTGTACCCATCAGATGATTCATGAGCACAGAAAATTGACACTAGTCAAAACAGCATTTTTGACAATAACTCATGACAGGTTCACGAAAATCCCGTGAAACTTACTGAACATAAAACTCACTGACCATGTTATTGAATGCTATAAAAGATTGACACTCCTCGAATCAATTATTTTGGAAATTCAATGCGCAAGTATGGCCCATCTCACTACAGAACAAAGACTCATCATCATTGGGCGTTTACAGACTGGACAGTCACAAAGTGTAGTGGCCAGACAATTTAATGTGGTTAGAAGCACCATTAGTCGCCTTTGGAGACGATTTCAAGAAATGGCTCAGTTGCAGACCGGCCGCGCAGTGGAAGACCAATAGTCACAACTCCTGTCGAAGACTGCTTCATACGGCTGCGTCACCTCAGGAATCGATTTGCATCTGCATCCTCAACAGACCAGTCAATGACAGCAGCTCGTCGAATTTCAGATCAAACGGTCAGGAACCGGCTGCACGACGCTGGTCTTTGGGCTATAAGACCCTATAGAGGTCCTGTTCTTACGGACCGGCATCGACAGAACCGACTGCAGTGGGCGAACCAGCATCGTCAATGGACCTTTGTGAATGGTTGGAGAAATGTTTGGTTTAGTGATGAATCATTCTTTCTGCTCCAGTGACACAATATACGGAGAAGAGTTTACCGCAAAGTCTATGAGCGCTCCGCTCAGAACTGCGTGGATGAGGCTCCTCCACATGGTGGTGGAGGTGTACTGGTGTGGGGGACGACAAATTTCATTGGAAGAAAGTGACCTGGTGCAAAATGAAGGACGCTTGAATGCCCAACGACAGGTCGTTGAAATTCTTCATCTTCACGTCCTTCCACTTCTGCCTGCACCAGGGTCGATTTTTCAGTAGTATAACGCTCGACCTCATGTGGCACAACTCACCACCCAGTTCTTCTCTACAATAACGTCCAGACCATTTCGTGGCCATCCATGTCATCAGACATGAACCCAGTAGAACTCTTATGGGATGAACTCAACAGACAAGTCCGCCAGCGAGACGTGGCGCCAACCAATTTTCGACAGTTATCTCTTGCACTGCGGGAAGAGTGGGCAGCCAACCCACAACAACAGATCCAACGGCTAATCGGATCCATGTCAAGGAGATGTCGTTCTCTGATACAGGCCAGAGGAGGCCATAGACCTTACTTAAACGGAGGCCTCAGTCGCAAAGAATAAAAGTCCAAACCAAATTTAATGAACACCATTTCATTGTCAAAGTCTTAAAGTTTCTTCATGCCGAGATTGAAACATTAATTCCTTAAAATAAAATGTTGATACACGTTGGAAATGTGGTGTCCATTACTTCTACAATAGTGATGCGTTTCTTTTTCTGAACAGTCTATTTCCAGGCTGTTCTCTGTTTATTATCCTGTGATGGTTTTCCATCATCCATCTGGTTATTGTTGTTGCCTTGCTATTATCGTTCCTTCTGAGAACATTTTCAGCATCATCTTATGCTTTCCTTTTATATTTTTGTCTATGTTTTCAGCATCATCTTATGCTCTCTTGTCTTATCTTTTATATTTTTGTCTATTTTTCAGCATCTCTCTCTCTCTCTCTCCCTTTGAACCTTAAGTGCCCAAGGCAAATGGGGCTTCCGCAAGGGTTTTCCACAAATGCCTGTCATTTGCCTTTTTTCTGTTCTTGCCCAGATGAGCCCTCTATTGCTCAACATCCTTTCTGTTATTCTTCTCCATATCTCTTTTGGTCTACCTTTACTTCTGTTCCCCTGTGGTGTCCATCTTAGTGCTATTTTTGGTAGTGAGTTGTCAGTCATTCGGAGCACATGTCCCAACCATCGCCAGCGTCTTTCCTCAATAATTGCTGTCGGTGGGTTCATCTGCATTTCTGCCAATAAGATGTTATTTTTTATGGTGTTTGACAAAATTATTTTTCTAATTCTTCATAAACATTTAATCTGGAAAGAATTCAACTTGTTTTCTATGGTTTTGGTGATTTTCCAGCATTCACTTCCATAGAGTAGTACACTTAGAACATTACTCTTAAATATCCTGATTTTCATCTTCGGGCTTAGTTTTTTTAGATTTCCATATAGTCTGCAGCACTGCAAAACCATGGTTTACTCTAGTAAGTCTGCTGTTGATGTCCTCTGTGCTGATTCCATTTTCTACTACTCTACTGCCAAGGTGTACAAATTCATTGGCCTCCTCCAGTGACTTGCTATCTACTTTGAGTACATTTCTGTTGTTCATATTTTGCTTCATTAACTTTGTCTTTCCTACTTTGATCTTCAGTCCTATGTTGTTTGCATTCTGAGTGTTTTCAGCACCTACCTATGCTCTTTTTTATGTTTTTCTATGTTTTCAGCATCGTAAAAATTTATTAATGTTCAATCATTCGGTGTAAATAAACAAACATACGAACTTTATACTGGAAGTGTCAAGAACTTGGCTTACAGGAACACCCGGGATTCTCTGCCCTTCATCTCTCAACTTTCACTCAACTTTCACTCAACTTTCAGACATTCAGTTTCATACAAACTGGGGCAAATAAACGAAAAGCGTGACAGATCACTGAGATTCCTCAAGGTTTCCACCAAATGTCACTTCTGGCGGGAGCTACCAAGGTTGAGATGAATTATCAGTTGTTTCCAAACTTCTTAAACTAATTTACTGTATCTCGTAGATCTGTCTCACTGTCTTCAAAATACGATAACGAAAAATACGATAACAAAAAATGAACACGTGAATATAAAATAGATGAAGACAGGAAGTTGAACAAGCAAATAATTTATATATATATATAAATGCATTTGTCTTTGCTATCTTATTTTCCAGCACATAATGAAATGTATTCTGATTTTTATCATCTCTTATATCAACTATTGATTTATCTGATTTTTATCATCTTTTATATCAACTGTTGATTTATCAGATGTTTATCATCTCTTATATCAACTGTTGATTTCATTTCGACCAAGAATTATCACTGGTTGAGATAGCCCTGCTCATGCAGGCACATAATTTATGTACTGAGACAGAGCAGAGCGGAAGTGTTGCACTATGAAGTGCTGTTTTATTATATTTGTGTTTATGTTCCGTTTGTTTTCGACCTTCAGTCAGGTCGACCTGAACCCGCTTCCAGGTCAAAACGTGTACGAAAACATTTTCTTTTAAGGATTTGCTTGTATTTTTCGTTCATTATTTACTACTGTTCTGCCCCGTTGTGTGGGATCTTCTGCCCCGTTGTGTGGGATCTTCTGCCCCGTTGTGTGGGATCTTCTGCCCCGTTGTGTGGGATCTTCTGTCCCGTTGTGTGGGATCTTCTGCCCCGCTGTGTGGGATCTTCTGCCCCGTTGTGTGGGATCTTCTGCCCCGTTGTGTGGGATCTTCTGTCCCGTTGTGTGGGATCTTCTGCCCCGTTGTGTGGGATCTTCTGCCCCGTTGTGTGGGATCTTCTGTCCCGTTGTGTGGGATCTTCTGTCCCGTTGTGTGGGATCTTCTGCCCCGTTGTGTGTGATCTTCTGTCCCGTTGTGTGGGATCTTCTGCCCCGTTGTGTGGGATCTTCTGCCCCGTTGTGTGGGATCTTCTGTCCCGTTGTGTGGGATCTTCTGTCTTATTTTGTGGGATCTTCTGTCTTATTTTGTGGGATCTTCTGTCCCGTTGTGTGGGATCTTCTGTCTTATTTTGTGGGATCTTCTGTCTTATTTTGTGAGATCTTCTGTCTTATTTTGTGGGATCTTCTGTCTTATTTTGTGGGATCTTCTGTCCCGTTGTGTGGGATCTTCTGTCTTATTTTGTGGGATCTTCTGTCTTATTTTGTGGGATCTTCTGTCCTATTTTGTGGGATCTTCTGTCCTATTTTGTGGGATCTTCTGTCTTATTTTGTGGGATCTTCTGTCTTATTTTGTGGGATCTTCTGTCTTATTTTGTGGGATCTTCTGTCCTATTTTGTGGGATCTTCTGTCCTATTTTGTGCGATCTTCTGTCCCGTTGTGTGGGATCTTCTGTCCTATTTTGTGGGATCTTCTGTCCCGTTGTGCGGGATCTTCTGTCCTATTTTGTGGGATCTTCTGTCCCGTTGTGCGGGATCTTCTGCCCTATTTTATGGGATCTTCTGTCCTATTTTGTGGGATCTTCTGTCTTATTTTGTGGGATCTTCTGTCTTATTTTGTGGGATCTTCTGTCTTATTTTGTGGGATCTTCTGTCCTATTTTGTGGGATCTTCTGTCCTATTTTGTGCGATTTTCTGTCCCGTTGTGCGGGATCTTCTGTCCTATTTTGTGGGATCTTCTGTCCCGTTGTGCGGGATCTTCTGCCCTATTTTATGGGATCTTCTGTCCTGTTGTATGAGATATTCCGCAGATTTAGCAGTCTCTTCTTATTTTCTAAAGCATATAAATATATTTGCAAGTCATCAATACGATATTTTATAGTTACGAGGTCTGGGAAGAACATGGGAAAGACCGAGTCAAATGGAGAGCAACTCAAAGCAAGGACGCAGCATCAAGTGAGGAGGAAATAAAAACAAAACTTGAAGCCGGAAACTGGCAAGTGCAAGGAAACAAGACCCTACAACATAAAAACTGTTTGCTATTACTATGACAAGCCATGTTAGAGTCAGCCATGACAGGGGCTGCTCAGCAAAATGATGCATGACAAAACTCACAACAGCTCAGCAAAATGATGCATGACAAAACTCACAACAGCTCAGCAAAATGATGCATGACAAAACTCACAACAGCTCAGCAAAATGATGCATGACAAAACTCACAACAGCTCAGCAAAATGATGCATGACAAAACTCACAACAGCTCAGACAACGTGTATCTGGCCGCGTCAACTCCGGCTCCTTATTATAGATGAAAGTGCCAGTGTTTTCTTCTCTGCCTCTTCCTCTTACATTTTCAGTGGATGGGAGTAATATTCATAGATTTTGTTTTATTCATTCATGGAAAAAAAGTGCTGAAAGATTTGTTGTTTACACTGCCCTCTTTTGATCTACATTCACTGTTTGGCAGAGTAAAAAACAGGCGGTAAAGGCAGACCTATTATGCCGGGGAGGGGGAGGGGGCAGCATCTACGGGACATGGTGTAAATTTCCCTTTGTCTGTCGGCACACTAGAGGATGGGCGTGGTCAGCATCAGGCCCGGCTACCTTCTCTTCCCCAACTCCAAGGTATTTCTATGACTGGATGACTGGGCATCTCCAGTTGGATTCGAACCACCAAGCTTCGGCATGATAGACTAGTACACTAACCACTTCACCATTCAGGCTGGTCTATTTTATCGTTGGTCTCAGTTAACAACCATGACAATCTAGTTGAATTTCTCTTCTCGTAATAATACTTTTCTTGTCTTAATCTCTTCTCTCTCTCTCTCTCTCTCTCTCTCTCTCTCTCTCTCTCTCTGATAGTTTATACTAAAATATGAAAACCCTTGCGGAAGCCCCATGTCTCCTGGGAGAGAGATTGATTGATTGATTGATTGATCTTTATTTATTAGAGAGAGAGAGAGAGAGAGAGAGAGAGAGAGAGATGACTTGATTGTTGTATCTATTATATTGCTGTGCTTTAAATGTGTTAGTTTAAAATGAATGTGAGAAGGTAATAAAGTTTATTTCATGTAGTTACATAAAGCAGAATATGGAGTGTATGGAAAGAAAGGGTTTATTAATTATTTACTTATTCCTTGTTTGATGTTTTCATGCATATTATGTTTAATAGCAAATGCTGAATATCTGTGAATGAATGAAAGTTGTATGATAAAGGGCAGAATGGTAGAAGGGCCTACGTGCCCAATTCTTGACCCTTTGAAAATAAAGTCTGTTCGTTTGTTCGTTCTCTCTCTGTCTGTCTGTCTGTGTGTGTGTGTGTGTGTGTTTCTCTTATTCCCAGTCGATGCACCTTATTTTTTTTAATCTCTTATGTAAGTTCACTATCCTATATTTGTGAATGTAATATTTTCATCTTGCATTCTTAGGTTTTTTTTTCATGTAATCTGTATACTTTTATTTCACATTGTTTCATTCTTATATATATATCTAAAGTGTGTGCGTGCGTGTGTTTGTGTGTATGTGTATATATATATGTATATGTAATATTCACGTAATGTTGTATACCTTATTAAATCAAGTGTGTGGGAAGAATGAAAGATGAAGTGATAAAGGGCAGAATGTAAGACGGGCCTGCGTGCCCAATTCTTCACCCTTTAAAAATAAAAGTCATTCATTCATTCATTCATTCTCCTTCTTTCTTTCTCTGTCTCGCTCTTTATCTCATTTCTTCTCTGTCTTCCCCTTTCTCTCTCTCCTTGTCTATTTCTCTCTCCCCCCTCCCCAAATCTCCCTCTCACTCACTCACTCAATCTCACACACACATACACTCACACACAAACGCACACATAGTCCTATAAATTATTCACAAAACCTTCATTTCATCTGTCCGTCTTTCCTCGTCAGTTCACATACGAGTATCGATGATCTACTTTTTTAGCAGGCTTCCCTGCTCTGTGTACCACACACCTGAAGGCAGATTTCTTACCTGTAGATATTTCTGGCTGTGATCTTCTGTCCCGTTGTGCGGGATCTTCTGTCCTATTTTATGGGATCTTCTGTCCTGTTGTATGAGATATTCCGCAGATTTAGCAGTCTCTTCTTATTTTCTAAAGCATATAAATATATTTGCAAGTCATCAATACGATATTTTATAGTTACGAGGTCTGGGAAGAACATGGGAAAGACCGAGTCAAATGGAGAGCAACTCAAAGCAAGGACGCAGCATCAAGTGAGGAGGAAATGAAAACAAAACTTGAAGCCGGAAACTGGCAAGTGCAAGGAAACAAGACCCTACAACATAAAAACTGTTTGCTATTACTATGACAAGCCATGTTAGAGTCAGCCATGACAGGGGCTGCTCAGCAAAATGATGCATGACAAAACTCACAACAACTCAGCAAAATGATGCATGACAAAACTCACAACAGCTCAGCAAAATGATGCATGACAAAACTCAAAACAGCTCAGACAACGTGTATCTGGCCGCGTCAACTCCGGCTCCTTATTATAGATGAAAGTGCCAGTGTTTTCTTCTCTGCCTCTTCCTCTTACATTTTCAGTGGATGGGAGTAATATTCATAGATTTTGTTTTATTCATTCATGGAAAAAAAGTGCTGAAAGATTTGTTGTTTACACTGCCCTCTTTTGATCTACATTCACTGTTTGGCAGAGTAAAAAACAGGCGGTAACGGCAGCCCTATTATGCCGGGGAGGGGGGGGGGCAGCATCTACGGGACATGGTGTAAGTTTCCCTTTGTCTGTCGGCACACTAGAGGATGGGCGTGGTCAGCATCAAGCCTGGCTACCTTCTCTTCCCCAACTCCAAGGTATTTCTATGACTGGATGACTGGGCATCTCCAGTTGGATTCGAACCACCAAGCTTCGGCATGATAGACTAGTACACTAACCACTTCACCATTCAGGCTGGTCTATTTTATCGTTGGTCTCAGTTAACAACCATGACAATCTAGTTGAATTTCTCTTCTCGTAATAATACTTTTCTTGTCTTAATCTCTTCTCTCTCTCTCTCTCTCTCTCTCTCTCTCTCTCTCTCTCTCTCTGATAGTTTATACTAAAATATGAAAACCCTTGCGGAAGCCCCATGTCTCCTGGGAGAGAGATTGATTGATTGATTGATTGATCTTTATTTATTAGAGAGAGAGAGAGAGAGAGAGAGAGAGAGAGAGATGACTTGATTGTTGTATCTATTATATTGCTGTGCTTTAAATGTGTTAGTTTAAAATGAATGTGAGAAGGTAATAAAGTTTATTTCATGTAGTTACATAAAGCAGAATATGGAGTGTATGGAAAGGAAGGGTTTATTAATTATTTACTTATTCCTTGTTTGATGTTTTCATGCATATTATGTTTAATAGCAAATGCTGAATATCTGTGACTGAATGAAAGTTGTATGATGAAGGGCAGAATGGTAGAAGGGCCTGCGTGCCCAATTCTTGACCCGTTGAAAATAAAGTCTGTTCGTTTGTTCGTTCTCTCTCTCTCTCTCTCTCTCTCTCTGTGTGTGTGCGTGCGTGCGTGTGTGTGTGTGTGTGTTTGTTTGTTTCTCTTATTCCCAGTCGATGCACCTTATTTTTTTATCTCTTATGTAAGTTCACTATCCTATATTTGTGAATGTAATATTTTCATCTTGCATTCTTAGGTTTTTTTTTCATGTAATCTGTATACTTTTATTTCACATTGTTTCATTCTTATATATATATGCAGGAAACTCTCTACCGTAGAGAGCGGAACAACAACACAACTCCTTCAGATCATCAGAGGAAGTACCCCCCCTCAGACAAGTGTTTCGGCCCTTTAAACTCCTGACACTCTAAGGGGGGTGGGCCCCTCTGGGTCATGACTCCCAGAGGTCTTGTGAGTTGTTGCTTTTTTCGGTCCCGAGATCGAACCCATGATCTTCCAGTTGCCACGCATCTTTAGCGATTTAGCTTTATATATATATATATATATAAAGTGTGTGCGTGCGTGTGTTTGTGTGTATGTGTATATATATTTATGTATATGTAATATTCACGTAATGTTGTATACCTTATTAAATCAAGTTTGTGGGAAGAATGAAAGATGGAGTGATAAAGGGCAGAATATAAGACGGGCCTGCGTGCCCAATTCTTCACCCTTTAAAAATAAAAGTCATTCATTCATTCATTCATTCTCCTTCTTTCTTTCTCTGTCTCGCTCTTTATCTCATTTCTTCTCTGTCTTCCCCTTTCTCTCTCTCCTTGTCTATTTCTCCCCCCCCCCCATCCCCAATCTCCCTCTCACTCACTCACTCAATCTCACACACACATACACTCACACACAAACGCACACATAGTCCTATAAATTATTCACAAAACCTTCATTTCATCTGTCCGTCTTTCCTCGCGAGTTCACATACGAGTGTCGATGATCTACTTTTTTAGCAGGCTTCCCTGCTCTGTGTACCACACACCTGAAGGCAGATTTCTTACCTGTAGATATTTCTGGCTGTGATCTGGTCTTTCACTTTTTAACAGAAGTCTAACATTACTAATAATAGCTTTACTTGTAGGTCAGTGTGACAGCGCGTCGCAGGCAGAATTTACTCGTGGTTACGTTGTTCTGTTTTCTATCTCTTGGGACAAAACTTTTCTCAGGTTGTCCAGATCTAGATCCTATAAAGTAAAAGAATTGCTAGCAACTTGTTCAGCTCTACATCCTTTGAAGTAAAGGAATTGCTATCAACCTGTTCAGTTCTAAATCCTTTGAAGTAAAGGTTTATGTTTTTCTAATCTACATAATCTGGTCTGTTATAAGCACGAACAAATTTTTATTTTCAGGAGTGGTGAATTGGGCGAGCAGGCCCGTCTGACATTCTGCCCTTTATCATACAACTTTCACTTAACTTTGTCACATTCACTGCGGTACATTAAGTCATTAAAAAAAAAGAACATAAATAGCACGAGGAAAATTTAAAATAACAAAACTTTCGCTTATTCAGCCTCTGAGAAAAAAAACAAAATTGGCTGCTTGGTTTCAACTCGATCTTCGAGTGGATTCTCTTTATATGTTGTGTACACCAAAGTGGCTTCTCTTTATATGATGTATACAGCAAAGTGGCTTCTCTTCATATAGTGTATACAGCAAAGTGGCTTCTCTTCATATAGTGTATACAGCAAAGTGGCTTCTCTTCATATAGTGTATACAGCAAAGTGGCTTCTCTTCATATAGTGTATACAGCAAAGTGGATATTTTGTTTTAACCATCAGCACTTCAGAAAAAAGAATGCCAGCACAGCTTATACGCAGCACTCAGAACAGAGAGATGTGGAAGGTCATGATCACCAACCGCAGTCTACAGTGCTATAGATAGAATCTCTCTCTCTCTCTCTCTCTCTCTCTCTCTCTCTCTCTCTGAACCTTAAGTGCCATGAGCACATGGGGCTTCCGTAAGGGTTTTCCACAAATGCCTGTCATTTGCCTTTTTTTCTGCTCTTGCCCAGGTGAGCCCTCTATTGCTCAACATCCTTTCTGTTGTTCTTCTCCATGTCTCTTTCGGTCTACCCTTACTTCTGTTCCCCTGTGGTGTCCATCTTAGTGCTATTTTTGATAATGAGTTGTCAGTCAATCGGAGCACATGTCTCAACCATCGCCAGCGTCTTTCCTCAAAAATTGTTGTCAGTGGTTTCATCTGCATTTCTGCCAACAAGATATTATTTCTTATGGTGTTTCACCAAATTATTTTTCTAATTCTTCGTAAACATTTAATCTGGAAAGAATTCAACTTGTTTTCTATGGTTTTGGTGATTTTCCAGCATTCACTTCCATAGAGTAGTACACTTAGAACATTACTCTTAAATATCCTGATTTTCGTACTCATCTCTCTCTCTCTCTCTGAACCTTAAGTGCCCAGGGCACATGGGGCTTCCGCAAGGGTTTTCCACAAATGCCTGTCTTTCGCCTTTTTTTCTGCTCTTGCCCAGGTGAGCCCTCTATTGCTCAACATCCTTTCTGTTGTTCTTCTCCATGTCTCTTTTGGTCTACCCTTACTTCTGCTCCCCTGTGGTGTCCATCTTAGTGCTATTTTTGGTAGTGAGTTGTCTGTCATTCGGAGCACATGTCCCAACCATCGCCAGCGTCTTTCCTCAATAATTGTTGTCAGTGGTTTCATCTGCATTTCTGCCAATAAAATGTTATTTCTTATGGTGTTTGGCCAAAATATTTTTTAATTCTACGTAAACATTTAGTCTGGAAAGAATTCAACTTGTTTTCTATGGTTTTGGTGATTTTCCAGCATTCACTTCCATAGAGTAGTACACTTAGAACATTACTCTTAAATATCCTGATTTTCATATTTATGCTTAGTTTATTTGATTTCCATATATTCTGTAGCATTGCAAAAGCCTGGTTTGCTCTAGTAAGTCTGCTGTTGATGTCCTCTGTGCTGTCTCCATTTTCTACTACTCTGCTGCCAAGGTATACAAATTCGTTGACCTCCTCCACTAACTTGTTATCTACTCTGAGTACATTTCTGTTGTTCACATTTTGCTTCATTAACTTTGTCTTTCCTACGTTGATCTTTAGTCCTATGTTGTTTGCATTCTGGGTTAACTTGTTTATTTTATCTTGCATATCTTTGTGACTGCTTGATAATAGACAAATGTCGTCCGCAAAGTCAAGGTCCTCCAGCACTGTGTCAAGGGTCCATTGTAATCCTCTGCGTTTGTCTGATGTTGCCTCCTTCATTAACCAGTCTACTGCCAAGATAAATAATGTTGGTGATAGTACACATCCCTGTTTCACTCCTGTTTGTACCCTAAAGCTGCTGGAGGTATGTTCTCCACAGATAACTTTGCACTGAAAACCCTCGTATAGGGCTTTGATTACATTAACTATTTTATGGGGGAGGCCATGCCATCTTAGGATTTTCCACAGTGCATCTCTGTTGACACTGTCAAAGGCTTTCTCAAAATCTATGAATAATGCATATGTTGTGCTATGCCACTCATTTGCCTGTTCTAATATTTGTCTAAGTACAAATATATGGTCTATGCATGATCTTCCTTTCCTAAATCCTGCCTGCTCTTTCCGAAGTTTTTCCTCAAGTGTTGGTACAATTCTGTTGATGATTATTCTGCAAAATACTTTACTAGTGAGTGGCAGTAGGGTAATGCCTCTCCAGTTCCCGCAATCTCTGAGGTCACCCTTCTTTGGTAGTTTTACTATAAGACCAGTTTTCCACTCCTCTGGGGCTTTTTCTAAATCCCAAATTTGTTGTAATATCCGGCAAAGTTGTTTTGGTGTTTCTGTTTCTTCTGCTTTCAACATCTCAGCAGTCACTTCATCTTCACCTGGTGCCCTGTCTGATTTTAGCATCTTTATCGCCTCTTTTACTTCATTTATTGTTATTGGTCCTGTATTGATGTTTAGTTCCGCTTTTGCTTCAGGTATATAGATAGACTAACACTGTATTATTATTATAATTATTTATATTATTATTTTTATTATTCACTAGAAGACCCATGCGTTGGCTGAAAGCTGACTTTTGATAATGTCATCAATAGCTGAATGTCCTAGGTGATTGAGTACACTTATATATGTCAGTAATAATACATTCTTATCTATGCAAGTAAATAACGAGTTCTTGTCAAACCAGTCAGTAAGTTATTTGCATGTTCCTTGTGGAACTTTATCACCCTAATACAACTCCTGTAGGCCTCTCGGTTGTAACCAAGATGGCCTGCTGCTGATGCGTCCATTCGCAGATTATCAACAATGTCTTGCAGTCATCTTCGCCTTGGTCTTCCTCTCTTTCTTTTCCCCATTATGTACCCTTCCAAGCCTTCTTATCAAACGGGTATCCTAAATCTAGAAATTAATGCGTGTGTTAAATATATATCAGTCTCGTATAATGGGTACCAGAGAAAATCTGAGAAGGGAAGGACTGGCCACCCTACCTCATACTCTGATGGATCAGCATAATGAGGTCTCTAACGGCATATGCTATGGGACTACCCCATTATATGTCATATATAACACAACAGGGATTTCTAACATGGTCCCAGAACCAGGTAATATAGTTACCTTGAAAATTCCGTTCGGTTAAGTCAAACTAACCGAACATTTTCAGGGGAATTAACATACTCGCTTCTCTATAGACAATACAACAGTGCTGTCCCTTTAAGAAATATATATCGGTGAAGTGGGTGTGTCCGTAGAGCTGCTGTATAAACTGAACAGGAATTCAAGGCCAGTATACACACACACACGCACACACTCGCACAACCACTCATATACTTTAAAAAATACAACAAATTCGATGTTGAGATTTAAACTGAAGTTTGCTGATTAGACAAGGGTAAATTGCCTGAAACGTTCACTTGGACATCAACTTCACGTGCTGACCTGAATTGTACTCAGCAGATGATTCATGAGCACAGAAAAGCGACACTAGTCAAAACAGCATTTTTGACAATAACTCATGACAGGTTCAGGAGAATCCAGTGAAACTTATGAAACACAGAACTCACTGACCATGTTATTGAATGCCTATAAAAGATTGACGCTCCTCGAATCAATTCATTTGAAAATTCAATGCGCAAGTTTGGCTCACCTCACTACAGAACAACGACTCACCATCACTGGACGTTTACAGACTGGACAGTCACAAAGTATAGTGGCCAGACAATTTAACGTGGTTAGAAGGACCATTAGTCGCCTTTGGAGACGATTTCAAGAAACTGGCTCAGCTGCAGACGGGCCGCGCAGTGGAAGACCCGTAGTCACAACTATAGAAGTATGTAGATTTTTCTACCTGTGTACTATTAATAAGCACCCAATCATCACAACTCCCTCGTATTTCAGACTTGTGGGCCGTTTGTACATAACTCTTCCTCTGATTCTCAACTTGCAACCCAAGATTCCTCCAACGATAACGCTAATTCAATCGACTGAAAGCGTCATTTGCCGATCACACAAATACATTTATTTAACGCCGCATGATGATGATGTTGGCTGATGAATTCAGGTCAGTGAACACATGCGATGCTATAACTCAAACTGATCAGCATACAGTAATCAGAACATCCAGACGGCTTACACTACCCAAAAAGATAGCCGCTACAGAATACTAAATGAATTAACACACTATTTCTAACCAAACTACTCTAATTATTTATATTATTATTTTTATTATTCACTAGAAGACCCATGCCTTGGCTGAAAGCTGACTTTTGATAATGTCATCAATAGCTGAATGTCCTAGGTGATTGAGTACACTTATATATGTCAGTAATAATACATTCTTATCTATGCAAGTAAATAACGAGTTCTTGTCAAACCAGTCAGTAAGTTATTTGCATGTTCCTTGCGGAACTTTGTCACCCTAACACAACTCCTGTAGGCCTCTCGGTTGTAACCAAGATGGCCTGCTGCTGATGCGTCCATTCGCAGATTATCAACGATGTCTTGTAGCCATCTTCTCCTTGGTCTTTCTCTCTTTCTTTTCCCCATTATGTACCCTTCCAAGCCTTCTTATCAAACGGGTATCCTAAATCTAGAAATTAATGCATGTGTTAAATATATATCAGTCTCGTATAATGGGTACCAGAGAAAATCTGAGAAGGGAAGGACTGGCCACCCTACCTCATACTCTGATGGATCAGCATAATGAGGTCTCTAACGGCATATGCTATGGGACTACCCCATTATATGTCATATATAACACAACAGGGATTTCTAACATGGTCCCAGAACCAGGTAATATAGTTACCTTGAAAATTCCGTTCGGTTAAGTCAAACTAACCGAACATTTTCAGGGGAATTAACATACTCGCTTCTCTATAGACAATACAACAGTGCTGTCCCTTGAAGAAATATATATCGGTGAAGTGGGTGTGTCCGTAGAGCTGCTGTATAAACTGAACAGGAATTCAAGGCCAGTATACACACACACACACACACACACACACACACACACACACACACACTCACACACACACGCACAACCACTCATATACTTTAAAAAATACAACAAACATTAGCACAGAAATGCGACACTAGTCAAAACAGCATTTTTGACAATAACTCATGTCAGGTTCACGAGAATCCCGTGAAACTTATGGAACACAAAACTCACTGACCATGTTATTGAATGCCTATAAAAGATTGACCCTCCTCGAATCAATTCATTTGAAAATTCAGTGCGCAAGTATGGCTCACCTCACTACAGAACAACGACTCACCATCACTGGACGTTTACAGACTGGACAGCCACAAAGTGTAGTGGCCAGACAATTTAATGTGGTTAGAAGCACCATTAGTCGCCTTTGGAGACGATTTCAAGAAACTGGCTCAGTTGCAGACCGGCCGCGCAGTGGAAGATCCATAGTCACAACTATAGAAGTATGTAGATTTTTCTATCTGTGTACTATTAATAAGCATCCAATCTTCACTACTCCCTGGTACTTCAGACTTGTGGGCCGTTTGTACATAACTCTTCCTCTGATTCTCAACTTGCAACCCAAGATTCCTCCAACGATAACGCTAATTCAATCGACTGAAAGCGTCATTTGCCGATCACACAAAAACATTTATTTAACGCCGCATGATGATGATGTTGGCTGATGAATTCAGGTCAGTGAACACATGCGATGCTGATCAGCATACAGTAATCAGAACATCCAGACGGCTTACACTTCCCAAAAAGATAGCCGTTACAGAATACTAAATGAATTAACACACTATTTCTAACCAAACTACTCTTAAACACAAACATTATAACTACGCTGACAGTCATTAGTTCTACAGTTACATTACTAACTACGCTGACAGTCATTAGTTCTACAGTTACATTACTAACTACGCTGACAGTCATTAGTTCTACAGTTACATTACTAACTACGCTGACAGTCACAAATTCTACAGTTACATTACTAACTACGCTGACAGTCATTAGTTCTACAGTTACATTACTAACTACGCTAACAGTCATTAGTTCTACAGTTACATTACTAACTACGCTGACAGTCACTAATTCTACAGTTACATTACTAAGTTGACAGTTACTAGTTCTACAGTTACATTACTAACTAAGTTGACAGTCACTAGTTCTACAGTTACATTACTAACTAAGTTGACAGTTACTAATTCTACAGTTACATTCTTCTTCTATTTTCTGTCGAAGTCTACCCATTATGATTTTTAACAGAATTTTACTGGCATGACTAATCAGGCCAACAGTTCTGTACTTTGTGCATAATTTCAGGTTACCCTTCTTTGGCAGTGGTATGAATACAGTTCATTTCCATTCTTTTGGCCAAATACCTGAATGCCATATCTTTTTGCACAGTGCATGATAGATTGTTGCACACTCCTTTCTTCCTGCTTTAATAAATTCAGCTGTTATCTCATCACATCCTGGTGATTTACCATTTTTCAGATTCTTTATTGCTCATAAAACTTCTTCTATTGTTGGTTCGGGTTCTTTCTCCTCCAATAATAATTCACACTGATGATTTCTGTTTCCACAGTCGGTTGTTTCATACATTCCTTTGCAATATTCCTTCCATCTTTCCAGAATTTCCTCTGTCTCTGTCAAGGTATTCCCCATCTCATCACAAATTACATTTAGCTTAGGTGTGACATTTCTCGTCAATGTCTTCATTTCTTTAAACATTTCATTATTTCTTCCACACTTCTGATATTCTTCTATTCTTTCACAACAATCTTATATGTATTGTTTTTTGTCTTTTCTTATGTTTCTTCGTACTTCTTTTGTTAAAATTTTATATCTCTCTTTCTTGTTGTTTGTCACTTTCCATTGCGTCTTCAGTTCTCTACGTTATTTTATCAGTTCTAGTGTGCCTGCTGTAATCCATCCATTCTTTTGTGTTTTCTTTACTGGAACCATGTCTTTAGCTGTTGTTATTAAGATATCTTTGGCCTGCGTAGCCAATTCATCTGGTGTCATCTCCTCCTGTACAGTCATCAGGATTTCGAAACGGTTCTTCACTTCTATACCGTATTGTTCTGGTATATTTGTATGATCAAAGCGGAGTGGTCTTGATCCCGTAACTGTCATTTTTATCTTTGTCTTCATGTCTGCTATTAATAACTCATGGTCCGTGTCCCAATCAGCACCTGGTAAAGTTTTTGCTGATGTTATACTTGACCTCCACCTTCTTTGCACTAAAATGTAATCTATCCGATTCCTGGTTTTACCATCAGGTGATGTCCATGTGTAAAGTCTTCTTGGATGTTGTTTAAAAAGTGTGTTAGCGATCATTAGCTCATTTTCCATGAAAAACGCCATTAGATTGTCACCTGCCTCATTTCTATGTCCTATGCTAAATTTCCCTACAACATGTCCTTCATCTTCTGCTCTTTCTGTACCAATTTTTGCATTAAAATCACCCATTATTAATACAATATCATTTTTCCGTACATGGTCTATTGTCGTTTGCAGTGTGTTATAAAAGTTTTCTACTTCCTCTTCTTCTGCTGCTGATGTAGGTACATATATCTGGACGATTGTTACATTTCTATCACTTTCTGGATTGTAGCCTAGTAATGATTTTGATGTTGATTTGTCCAAATAAAAAGCCACTCCATTCTTTCCTCCTACTTCTCCACCAGAGTATATAAAGATATTATCATTCTCGCTCTTAAAGTGTCCAGATCCTTTGCATCGATGTTCACAGATTCCTAAAATGTGTATCCCCGTTCTTTTCATCTCGTCACTTATTACTTGATATTTCCCTCATACATACTTCTCACATTCCATGTTCCTACTCTTATTTTTCTTTTTAGTTTGATGCAGGGGTTTTCCTTAGTAACACCGTCAGGATTTTGTCCGTCATCACAATTACTAGTACTGACCTCTGTCTCACACTCTTCTCCAGTGTTAAAATTAGATCTATCTGGCCTGGGGGACTCACCACCAGATCTTTTTCCTATTTGACTTTCCATGATTGCTGTTTGGGTTTCTTTGTATATTTCCAGAAGATAGTTTACCATTGCTTTCCTTCCGGGCAGTGGCTATGGTCCAGTCAATATGGTCCAAGCTGGTTTCAGGCAAGGAAGAGGATCAAGAGATCATATATTCAATCTAAGATTAATAATAGAGAAATGCAGAGAGTTTAATGTGAATCTATATTTATTCTTTATAGACTTCTCAAAGGCATTTGATTGTGTACAACACCAGAAACTTTGGGAAATAATGGAAAAAAATGGGATTTCCAACACATTTGATACAAATAACATCACTGCTGTATCTAGACCAACATGCAGCAGTAAGAATAAATGGTGAAACAACAACCTGGTTTGACATAAAACAAGGGGTCCGTCAGGGGTGCATATTGTCACCCTACTTATTTAACTTGTATACTGAAAATATAATGAGGAATGTTAGAGAAGATGTAGACAAAGAATATTATGATGCCATAACAATTGGAGGTTATGAAATACCAGAGATTAGATATGCTGATGACACAGTTTTACTGTCCACAACACAAAAAGGAATGGAAAAACTAATTATGTCAGTCCGTAAGAACAACGAAGAGCAAAACCTCTATCTTAATGCAAAGAAAACTAAATTGATGACAACTGACAAAACAAACAAGACAGCTGAAATATATATCAATGAGGAAAAATTGGAAGAAGTGGAGAGTTTTGAATATCTTGGATCACTACTAACTAATAATGGAGATACAATGAGGGAAATTAAAAGGAGGACATCTATCGCTCTTCAGAAAGTAAAACAAATAAAGAATCTGTGGAGAGGAACAGACAGAACTACAAAAATAAGATTTTTAAGGGCATGCTTCTTTCCCATCGCAAAATATGCCTGTGAGACGTGGACACTTAACAAAACAGCTGAGAAACACATAAATGCCTTTGAATGTAAATGCTACAGAAGAGTTCTCCAAATATCATGGACACAAAAAAAAGAACAAATATATCTATACTACAAGAACTTAATATTGAAGAAGGCTGGCTAGTAAAGAGTTCTATGTCCTATGCTAAATTTCCCTACAACATGTCCTTCATCTTCTGCTCTTTCTGTACCAATTTTTGCATTAAAATCACCCATTATTAATACAATATCATTTTTCCGTACATGGTCTATTGTCGTTTGCAGTGTGTTATAAAAGTTTTCTACTTCCTCTTCTTCTGCTGCTGATGTAGGTACATATATCTGGACGATTGTTACATTTCTATCACTTTCTGGATTGTAGCCTAGTAATGATTTTGATGTTGATTTGTCCAAATAAAAAGCCACTCCATTCTTTCCTCCTACTTCTCCACCAGAGTATATAAAGATATTATCATTCTCGCTCTTAAAGTGTCCAGATCCTTTGCATCGATGTTCACAGATTCCTAAAATGTGTATCCCCGTTCTTTTCATCTCGTCACTTATTACTTGATATTTCCCTCATACATACTTCTCACATTCCATGTTCCTACTCTTATTTTTCTTTTTAGTTTGATGCAGGGGTTTTCCTTAGTAACACCGTCAGGATTTTGTCCGTCATCACAATTACTAGTACTGACCTCTGTCTCACACTCTTCTCCAGTGTTAAAATTAGATCTATCTGGCCTGGGGGACTCACCACCAGATCTTTTTCCTATTTGACTTTCCATGATTGCTGTTTGGGTTTCTTTGTATATTTCCAGAAGATAGTTTACCATTGCTTTCCTTCCGGGCAGTGGCTATGGTCCAGTCAATATGGTCCAAGCTGGTTTCAGGCAAGGAAGAGGATCAAGAGATCATATATTCAATCTAAGATTAATAATAGAGAAATGCAGAGAGTTTAATGTGAATCTATATTTATTCTTTATAGACTTCTCAAAGGCATTTGATTGTGTACAACACCAGAAACTTTGGGAAATAATGGAAAAAAATGGGATTTCCAACACATTTGATACAAATAACATCACTGCTGTATCTAGACCAACATGCAGCAGTAAGAATAAATGGTGAAACAACAACCTGGTTTGACATAAAACAAGGGGTCCGTCAGGGGTGCATATTGTCACCCTACTTATTTAACTTGTATACTGAAAATATAATGAGGAATGTTAGAGAAGATGTAGACAAAGAATATTATGATGCCATAACAATTGGAGGTTATGAAATACCAGAGATTAGATATGCTGATGACACAGTTTTACTGTCCACAACACAAAAAGGAATGGAAAAACTAATTATGTCAGTCCGTAAGAACAACGAAGAGCAAAACCTCTATCTTAATGCAAAGAAAACTAAATTGATGACAACTGACAAAACAAACAAGACAGCTGAAATATATATCAATGAGGAAAAATTGGAAGAAGTGGAGAGTTTTGAATATCTTGGATCACTACTAACTAATAATGGAGATACAATGAGGGAAATTAAAAGGAGGACATCTATCGCTCTTCAGAAAGTAAAACAAATAAAGAATCTGTGGAGAGGAACAGACAGAACTACAAAAATAAGATTTTTAAGGGCATGCTTCTTTCCCATCGCAAAATATGCCTGTGAGACGTGGACACTTAACAAAACAGCTGAGAAACACATAAATGCCTTTGAATGTAAATGCTACAGAAGAGTTCTCCAAATATCATGGACACAAAAAAAAGAACAAATATATCTATACTACAAGAACTTAATATTGAAGAAGGCTGGCTAGTAAAGAGGATTAAAGAGAGAAAACTTAAATATTTTGGACACATTAAACGTCATGATAATTTAGAGAAGATCGTATTGGAAGGATACATAATGGGAAAAAGAAAAAGAGGAAGATCAAAACGAAGATGGCTGCAAGACATCGTTGACGATCTGCAAATGGATGCAGTAGCAGCAGGCCATCTTGCTCACAACCGAAAGGCCTACAGGAGTGCTGTTTGAGAGGCAAAGTTCCGCAGGGGACATGCAAATGAATGAATGAACAGTTATATTACTAACTACGCTGACAGTCACTAGTTCTACAGTTACATTACTAACTACGCTGACAGTCACTAGTTCTACAGTTACATTACTAACTACGCTGACAGTCACTAGTTCTACAGTTACATTACTAACTAAGTTGACAGTCACTAGTTCTACAGTTACATTACTAACTACGCTGACAGTCACTAGTTCTACAGTTACATTACTAACTACGCTGACAGTCGCTAGTTCTACAGTTACATTACTAACTACGCTGACAGTCACTAGTTCTACAGTTACATTACTAACTACGCTGACAGTCACTAGTTCTACAGTTACATTACTAACTACGCTGACAGTCACTAGTTCTACAGTTACATTACTAACTACGCTGACAGTCGCTAGTTCTACAGTTACATTACTAACTAAGTTGACAGTCGCTAGTTCTACAGTTACATTACTAACTAAGTTGACAGTCGCTAGTTCTACAGTTACATTACTAACTAAGTTGACAGTCGCTAGTTCTACAGTTACATTACTAACTACGCTGACAGTCGCTAGTTCTACAGTTACATTACTAACTAAGTTGACAGTCGCTAGTTCTACAGTTACATTACTAACTAAGTTGACAGTCACTAGTTCTACAGTTACATTACTAACTACGCTGACAGTCGCTAGTTCTACAGTTACATTACTAACTAAGTTGACAGTCACTAGTTCTACAGTTACATTACTAACTAAGTTGACAGTCGCTAGTTCTACAGTTACATTACTAACTAAGTTGACAGTCACTAGTTCTACAGTTACATTACTAACTAAGTTGACAGTCACTAGTTCTACAGTTACATTACTAACTAAGTTGACAGTCACTAGTTCTACAGTTACATTACTAACGAAAACAACACGTCCTATCCCTACGAAACCTAACTCTCGACTGTTCAAAAATGTAAATCCGCTGTCTCACCTGTCTCACATTCCCAAGGACTGGGCCTTCTAGGAAAACATGAGCTGCACGCCTGGTACGTGCAGCACTTTCTCTACTGAGCAGTCAAGAATCTTATATCTTATATCCTTCCCGTGCCGTTAAACGTCACATAGGGCTCGCAAAGTAGTTCGCCAATTTTTCCCCGAGTCAAGAATATTCAAGGGAATTAATTAACAATAGTAATTTCATTTCATTCAAAATATTTACAAGAGTCACGTTTCTTTGACCATATGCCAGTAGAAATCCTCAAGTTAATCATGATGTCAAATCCTTGGTGTAATTTCACATACCAAAGACAACATTTGACTATGCGTCTCAAAATAGTGCCAGAACAGTCTCTTTGACTTACATCTTATACATTTGGACATATTCTACTATACAACTCCTGCCAAAGATCGCTTCATTCGGCTGCGCCACATCAGGAATCAATTTGCAACTGCGTCCTCAACAGTCCAATCAAAGACAGCAGCTCGTCGAATTTCAGATCAAACGGTCAGGAACCGGCTGCATGACACTTGTCTTTGGGCTAGAAGACCCTACAAAGGTCCTGTTCTTACAGACCGGCATCGCCAGAACCGACTGCAGTGGACGAACCAGCATCGTCAATGGACCGTTGCGAATGATTGGAGAAACGTTTGGTTTAGTGATGAATCATTCTTTCTGCTCCAGCGAAACGATAGACAGAGAAGAGTTTACCGCAGAGGCCATGAGCGCTACTAACAGAACTACATGGATGAGGCTCCCCCACTTAGTGGTGGAGGTGTACTGGTGTGGGGGACGATCAACTTCATGGGAAGACGTAACCTGTTGCAAATTCAATGACGCATGAATGCCCAACGATGGGTCACTGCAATTCTTCTCCTTACGTCCTTCCACTTCTGGCTGCACCAGGGTCGATTTTTCAGCAGGATAACGCTCGACCTTATGTGGCACAACTTACCACCCAGTTCCTTGTTGACAACAATGTCCAGACTATTCCGTGGCCATCCATGTCATCAGACATGAACACAATAGAACACTTATGTGATGAACTCAACAGACAGGTCCGCCAGCGAGACATGGCGCCAACCAATTTCTGACAGTTGTCTCTTGCACTGCGGGAAGAGTGGGCAGCCATCCCACAACAACAGATCCAACGGCTAATCGGATCCATATCAAGGAGATGTCGTTCTCTGATACAGGCCAGAGGAGGCCCTACACCTTACTGAAACGGAGGCCTCAGTCGCAAAGAATAAAAGTCCAAACCAAATTTAATGAACATCATTTCATTGTTAAAGTCTTTCTTCATGCCAAGAATGCAACAATTTTGATACAAGTTTGAAATGTTGTGTGAATTACGACTACACTAGTATTGCGTTTCTTTTTTTTTAACAGTAAATATTTATTTGCTTTTATTGAAACTCATGTTCGATTTTTTCCAAATTTCCTCACGACTAGAATTTGATGATGATAATGATGACGACGACGAAGATGATGATGATGATGACGACGACGATGATGATGATGATGATGATGATGAGAAAGCGTTAGTATAAATACAACACTATTCATTTAAAAATTAACAAGAGAAAAGGTCAAGACCATCTGCCTATCATTGTTAAAAATGCAAATATTATAAATGAACGGAGGTCCACAGCCCCTGAGCCGTCTGCTCTTAAGAGCGCGGGTTATTCCCACGAACCAGGGTCAAGATGACACCGATGATTCGATCTGTAATTATCACAAAGGTCTAAGAGTAATAATGCTGTCCCTACTTTCTTTTTGATCTTAACACTCGGAGTTTCTCTCTCTCTCTCTCTCTCCAGATCTGAGCACCAGACTTCGGTTACGGGTAACAAACAACCTCACGACTGTTAGTGCATAGGTACAAGATTCTAACCGTTTTGCCATGTATAAAGACTCTGTCTAGTTTAGATATTTGCTGTTTCGAGTTAAATTAAGAGTTTTAACAAGAGAGGCACAGCTGGTGATTTGTTGTGTAAAAATGAGAGTAAGTATCAGTTTTTGCAGGTAGAACTGTAAGTGAGGGAAATATATGTTCTTGTAGATATATGTGAGAGACGGGGAATTATATATTCGTTTAGATTTATGTGTGAGAGAGGGAATTATATGTTCTTGTAGATATATGTGTGAGAGAGGGAATTATATGTTCGTTTAGATTTATGTGTGAGAGAGGGAATTATATGTTCTTGTAGATATATGTTTTGTACGTGGATGTGTGAAAGAAGTGATTATATATATATATGTGTGTGTGCGTGCGTGCGTGCGTGCGTGCGTGCGTGCGTGCGTGCGTGCGTGCGTGCGTGCGTGCGTGCGTGCGTGCGTGCGTGCGTGCGTGCGTGCGTGCGTGCGTGCGTGTGTGTGTGTGTGTGTGTGTGTGTGTGCAAACAACATATGACTAAAGATCAACGTAGGAAAGACAAAGTTAATGAAGCAAAATGTGAAGAATAGAAATGTACTGAGAGTAGATAGCAAGTTAGTGGAGGAAGTCAATGAATTTGTATACCTTGGCAGTAAAGTAGTAGAAAATGGAGACAGCACAGAGGACATCAACAGCAGACTTACTAGAGCAAACCAGGCTTTTGCAGTGCTGCAGACTATATGGAAATTTTAAAAAACTAAGCATAAATATGAAAATCAGGATATTTAAGAGTAATGTTCTAAGTGTACTACTCTATGGAAGTGAATGCTGGAAAATCATCAAAACCATAGAAAACAAGTTGAATTCTTTCCAGACTAAATGTTTACGAAGAATTAAAAAAATATTTTGGCCAAACAACATAAGAAAGAACATCTTGTTGGCAGAGATGCAGATGAAGCCACTGACAGCAATTATTGAGGAAATAACGCTAGCGATGCCTGGGACATGTGCTCCGAATGACTGACAACTCACTACCAAAAACAGCACTAAGATGGACACCACAGGGGAATAGAAGTAAGGGTAGACCAAAAGAGACATGGAGAAGAACAACAGAGAGGATGTTGAGCAATAGAGGGCTCACCTGGGTAAGAGCAGAAAAAAGGCAAAGGACAGGCATTTGTGGAAAACCCTTGCGGAAGCCCCATGTGCCCTGGGCACTTAAGGTTCATATATATATATATATATATATATATATATATATATATTGTAAATATAAGTCAAAGAGAGAGAATTATACGTTTTTGTAGATATGTGTGAGAGAAGGGATTATATGTTCTGTATATGAGTGTGTGATAGAGGGGGTTATGTGTTTTTGTACATGGAAGTGTGATGGAGGGGATTATGTGTTCTTGTACATGGATGTGTGATAGAGGGGATTATGTGTTTGTGTACATGGATGTGTGATAGAGGGGATTATGTGTTTGTGTACATGGATGTGTGATAGAGGGGATTATGTGTTTGTGTACATGGATGTGTGATAGAGGGAACTGTGTGTTTTTGTACACGGATGTGTGATAGAGAGGATTATGTATTTTTGAGAAACAGATATGTGAGAAAGGCGATTATGTGTAGCACATAGCTGTATGAGAGAGGAGATTATATATTTTGTATATAGACTTGTTTGAGAAGGATTATACATTTTATACATAGATTTGTTAAAGAAGGATTAAATGTCTTATATATAGATATATGAGAGAAAGGATTATATGTTTTGAAGATCAGCAGTCTTTCTGTACTTCAAAAGTTCTCTCTGTCAGACTTTTCAAATATTGCATTATCAATATGTTATGAAATACTCAAAATATTAAGAAAAATATAAGCATAATGAGTAATAGCGAGGATAGTTGTTGTTATTTTAATATTATTTCGGTTTGGAAACACAAAGGAGGAGGATTTCCATAAAATCGTGTCTTTTTTTCTTATAAAAACTCCCCTTGAGCCTAGTTAAGACCCTCCAGGCGACCTTAATTAAGTCGCAAACTGAAGTTAGAAACCACGGGACCATGCGGTATATTAATGTGGCTGTGGCAAGCTGCAGGAATGAAAGTCAACCGTGCGGTATATTAATGTGGCTGTGGCATGCTTCAGGAATGAAAGTCAACCATGCGGTATATTAATGTGGCTGTGGCAAGCTGCAGGAATGAAAGTCAACCATGCGGTATATTAATGTGGCTGTGGCATGCTTCAGGAATGAAAGTCAACCGTGCGGTATATTAATGTGGCTGTGGCAAGCTGCAGGAATGAAAGTCAACCATGCGGTATATTAATGTGGCTGTGGCATGCTTCAGGAATGAAAGTCAACCGTGCGGTATATTAATGTGGCTGTGGCAAGCTGCAGGAATGAAAGTCAACCGTGTCCTAGAGAAAATGCATGACAAATTTTAATAGGGAGGTCACGAGGTACACACAAAAATGTAGGTATAGTCACATTTGTAATTCATACATCAGAAACACTTGAGTTAAGTTCGAGGTTTGGAAGGAACTGGTAAATGTCTGTCCGAGGTGAAGAGGGCTGTAGAGCTGCTGTATAAACTGAACAGGAATCAAGGCCAGGATATGAACCAAAGAAACGAAAACATAATTTGGTGCCTGTCAGCCATCGTTACACGGAACCTAATGTTGCTGTATCACACAGGGTGAAGGTGAGGAAAACAAACACAGAATTAAGAAAAATAAATCTGCCATAAAAGCTAAGAAATATACAACACCAGATGAAAGCCAAATAACAGAATAGACTTCCAATATCTTCTCACACGTGAGCCTGCACATCTTGACACTTTTAAGACTGAGAGAAGCCAGAGAGAGAGAGAGAGAGAGAAGAGAGAGAGAAGAGAGAGAGAGGGAAGAGAGAGAGAGAGAGAGAAGAGAGAAGAGAGAGAGAGAGAGAGAGAGAAAATAGTATAATACTTGACCAGTGTGCTACACAGCAACACTAAGTGATAACTGCTAAAGAAGTACTTAGCAACTGTGTGAACCGCTTACCCAGGTAGCAACTGGTTTAAATTGCTTTTCTGCCTCTTCTGATTAAATCTGAGAAGTTTCAATGTGTAAATAAGAACGGACACATTTCAACAGTTTGAGAACCACTGGACACCCAATTTAGAAACAGTAAAAAACACATGTTTGTTATGGAGAGAATGGGCGGTGATAAGTGAGGATGTGGCAAAATATTGAATATACAGATGAACAAACCGCTCCTCTCTCTGACGAGAACTAGTTCGCCATATAGGGAGAGAGTGGGCAACAATCACTCTCAAATAGGATAGCAGACATACAACATGATGTAATTATAGAGCCAACTTACAGTCTCAGTGAAAGTTTCCATGGATCCACAAGAAAAACATCACATCACAAAACATCGGACTGCTAATTCTCAAAAGAGAGCTATTTTCACATTCTTCAGTTTACAACCCTACTTTTGACAACTGTAGCAACATCAAAAACGCTACACGGATCCATGAAAACAAAAACAAAAAAAAAACTAGCTCAACGTTCACGTAATTCTAATGCTATCACCACTTCAGCTAACAACTCATAAACTCATCTTAATCAACTTCAATGATAAAAACTCTCTTAATCACAGTCACATAATAATCTCACATAATGAACCCGTTACCTAAAACTTCAGTTCTTAAATATGATCTACAAATTCTACTTTCCTTTGTTCGTGAACATTCCTTCACGAGAAAGTCAAAAAGGAAAGAAGCCAAGTAGGAAGTAAAGAGAGAAGCCAAGTAGGAAGTAAAGAGAGAAGCCAAGTAGGAAGTAAAGAGAGAAGCCAAGGAGGAAGTAAAGAGAGAAGCCAAGGAGGAAGTAAAGAGAGAAGCCAAGGAGGAAGTAAAGAGAGAAGCCAAGTAGGAAGTAAAGAGAGAAGCCAAGGAGGAAGTAAAGAGAGAAGCCAAGTAGGAAGTAAAGAGAGAAGCCAAGGAGGAAGTAAAGAGAGAAGCCAAGTAGGAAGTAAAGAGAGAAGCCAGGAGGAAGTAAAGAGAGAGCCAAGTAGGAAGTAAAGAGAGAAGCCAAGGAGGAAGTAAAGATTATTTCGGTTTGGAAACACAAAGGAGGAGGATTTCCATAAAATCGTGTCTTTTTTTCTTATAAAAACTCCCCTTGAGCCTAGTTAAGACCCTCCAGGCGACCTTAATTAAGTCGCAAACTGAAGTTAGAAACCACGGGACCATGCGGTATATTAATGTGGCTGTGGCAAGCTGCAGGAATGAAAGTCAACCGTGCGGTATATTAATGTGGCTGTGGCATGCTTCAGGAATGAAAGTCAACCATGCGGTATATTAATGTGGCTGTGGCAAGCTGCAGGAATGAAAGTCAACCATGCGGTATATTAATGTGGCTGTGGCATGCTTCAGGAATGAAAGTCAACCGTGCGGTATATTAATGTGGCTGTGGCAAGCTGCAGGAATGAAAGTCAACCATGCGGTATATTAATGTGGCTGTGGCATGCTTCAGGAATGAAAGTCAACCGTGCGGTATATTAATGTGGCTGTGGCAAGCTGCAGGAATGAAAGTCAACCGTGTCCTAGAGAAAATGCATGACAAATTTTAATAGGGAGGTCACGAGGTACACACAAAAATGTAGGTATAGTCACATTTGTAATTCATACATCAGAAACACTTGAGTTAAGTTCGAGGTTTGGAAGGAACTGGTAAATGTCTGTCCGAGGTGAAGAGGGCTGTAGAGCTGCTGTATAAACTGAACAGGAATCAAGGCCAGGATATGAACCAAAGAAACGAAAACATAATTTGGTGCCTGTCAGCCATCGTTACACGGAACCTAATGTTGCTGTATCACACAGGGTGAAGGTGAGGAAAACAAACACAGAATTAAGAAAAATAAATCTGCCATAAAAGCTAAGAAATATACAACACCAGATGAAAGCCAAATAACAGAATAGACTTCCAATATCTTCTCACACGTGAGCCTGCACATCTTGACACTTTTAAGACTGAGAGAAGCCAAGGAGGAAGAAAAGAGAGAAGCCAAGAGGAAGTAAAGAGAGAAGCCAAGGAGGAAGAAAAGAGAGAAGCCAAGAGGAAGTAAAGACATAAGCCAAGTAGGAAGTAAAGAGAGAAGCTAAGTAGGAAGTAAAGAGAGAAGCTAAGTAGGAAGTAAAGAGAGAAGCTAAGTAGGAAGTAAAGAGAGAACCAAGGAGGAAGTAAAGACATAAGCCAAGTAGGAAGTAAAGAGAGAAGTCAAGTAGGAAGTAAAGACATAAGCCAAGTAGGAAGTAAAGAGAGAAGTCAAGGAGGAAGTAAAGAGAGAAGTCAAGGAGGAAGTAAAGAAGAAGCCAAGGAGAAGAAAGGAAAGAAGTCAAGGAGGAAGTAAAGAGAGAACCAAGGAGGAAGTAAAGACATAAGCCAAGTAGGAAGTAAAGAAAGAAACCAAGGAGGAAGTAAAGACATAAGCCAAGTAGGAAGTAAAGAGAGAAGTCAAGGAGGAAGTAAAGAGAGAAGTCAAGGAGGAAGTAAAGAGAAGCCAAGTAGGAAGTAAAGAGAAGCCAAGTAAGAAGTAAAGAGAGAAGCTAAGTAGGAAGTAAAGAGAGAAGCTAAGTAGGAAGTAAAGAGAGAGCCAAGTAGGAAGTAAAGAGAGAAGTCAAGTAGGAAGTAAGAGAGAAGCCAAGAGGAAGTAAAGAAAGAAGCCAAGGAGGAAGTAAAGAGAGAAGCCAAGTAGGAAGTAAAGACATAAGCCAAGGAGGAAGTAAAGAAGAAGCCAAGTAGGAAGTAAAGACATAAGCCAAGGAGGAAGTAAAGACATAAGCCAAGTAGGAAGTAAAGAGAGAAGCCAAGTAGGAAGTAAAGAGAGAAGCCAAGTAGGAAGTAAAGACATAAGCCAAGGAGGAAGTAAAGACATAAGCCAAGTAGGAAGTAAAGAGAGAAGCCAAGTAGGAAGTAAAGACATAAGCCAAGTAGGAAGTAAAGACATAAGCCAAGGAGGAAGAAAAGAAAGAAGCCAAGGAGGAAGAAAAGAAAGAAGCCAAGGAGGAAGTAAAGAGAGAAGCCAAGTAGGAAGTAAAGACATAAGCCAAGGAGGAAGTAAAGACATAAGCCAAGTAGGAAGTAAAGAGAGAAGCCAAGGAGGAAGTAAAGAGAGAAGCCAAGTAGGAAGTAAAGACATAAGCCAAGGAGGAAGTAAAGACATAAGCCAAGTAGGAAGTAAAGAGAGAAGCCAAGGAGGAAGTAAAGACAGAAGCCAAGTAGGAAGTAAAGAGAGAAGCCAAGGAGGAAGTAAAGAGAGAAGCCAAGGAGGAAGTAAAGAGAGAAGCCAAGGAGGAAGTAAAGAGAGAAGCCAAGGAGGAAGTAAAGAGAGAAGCCAAGGAGGAAGTAAAGAGAGAAGCCAAGGAGGAAGTAAAGAGAGAAGCCAAGGAGGAAGAAAGGAGAGAAGCCAAGGAGGAAGTAAAGAGAGAAGCCAAGGAGGAAGTAAAGAGAGAAGCCAAGGAGGAAGAAAGGAGAGAAGCCAAGGAGGAAGTAAAGAGAGAAGCCAAGGAGGAAGAAAAGAAAGAAGCCAAGGAGGAAGAAAGGAGAGAAGCCAAGGAGGAAGAAAGGAGAGAAGCCAAGGAGGAAGAAAAGAAAGAAGCCAAGGAGGAAGAAAGGAGAGAAGCCAAGGAGGAAGAAAAGAAAGAAACCAAGGAGGAAGAAAGGAGAGAAGCCAAGGAGGAAGAAAGGAGAGAAGCCAAGGAGGAAGAAAAGAAAGAAACCAAGGAGGAAGAAAGGAGAGAAGCCAAGGAGGAAGTAAAGAGAGAAGCCAAGGAGGAAGAAAGGAGAGAAGCCAAGGAGGAAGAAAAGAAAGAAACCAAGGAGGAAGAAAAGAAAGAAGCCAAGGAGGAAGAAAAGAAAGAAGCCAAGGAGGAAGAAAAGAAAGAAGCCAAGGAGGAAGAAAGGAGAGAAGCCAAGGAGGAAGAAAAGAAAGAAGCCAAGGAGGAAGAAAGGAGAGAAGCCAAGGAGGAAGTAAAGAGAGAAGCCAAGGAGGAAGAAAGGAGAGAAGCCAAGGAGGAAGAAAGGAGAGAAGCCAAGGAGGAAGAAAAGAAAGAAACCAAGGAGGAAGAAAGGAGAGAAGCCAAGGAGGAAGAAAAGAAAGAAACCAAGGAGGAAGAAAGGAGAGAAGCCAAGGAGGAAGAAAGGAGAGAAGCCAAGGAGGAAGAAAGGAGAGAAGCCAAGGAGGAAGAAACGAGAGAAGCCAAGGAGGAAAAAGGAGAGAAGCCAAGGAGGAAGAAAGGAGAGAGCCAAGGAGGAAGAAAGGAGAGAAGCCAAGGAGGAAGAAAAGAAAGAAGCCAAGGAGGAAGAAAGGAGAGAAGCCAAGGAGGAAGAAAGGAAAAAAGTCAAGGAGGAAGAAAGGACATAAGCCAAGGAGGAAGAAAGGAGAGAAGCCAAGGAGGAAGAAAGGAAAAAAAAGTCAAGGAGGAAGAAAGGACATAAGTCAAGGAGGAAAAAGGAGAGAAGCCAAGGAGAAGTAAAGAGAGAACCAAGGAGAAGAAAAGAAAGAAGCCAAGGAGAAGAAAGGAAAGAAGCCAAGGAGGAAAAAAGAAAGAAGCCAAGGAGGAGAAAGGAGAGAAGCCAAGGAGGAAAAAAGAAAGAAGCCAAGGAGAAGAAGGAGAGAAGCCAAGGAAGTAAAGAGAAGCCAAGGAGGAAGAAAGGAGAGAAGCCAAGGAGGAAGAAAGGAGAGAAGCCAAGGAGGAGAAAAGAAAGAAACCAAGGAGGAAGAAAGGAGAAGCCAAGGAGGAAGAAAAGAAGAAACCAAGGAGGAAGAAAGGAGAGAAGCCAAGGAGAAGAAAGGAGAGAAGCCAAGGAGGAAGAAAAGAGAGAAGCCAAGGAGGAAGAAACGAGAGAAGCCAAGGAGGAAGAAAGGAGAGAAGCCAAGAGGAAGAAAGGAGAGAAGCCAAGGAGGAAGAAAGGAGAGAAGCCAAGGAGGAAGAAAAGAAGCCAAGGAGGAAGAAAGGAGAAGCCAAGGAGGAAGAAGGAGAGAAGCCAAGGAGAAGAAAGGAGAGAAGCCAAGGAGGAAGAAAAGAGAGAAGCCAGGAGGAAGAAAGGAAAAAAAAGTCAAGGAGGAAGAAAGGACATAAGTCAAGGAGGAAGAAAGGAGAGAAGCCAAGGAGGAAGAAAGGAGAGAAGCCAAGGAGGAAGTAAAGAGAGAAGCCAAGGAGGAAGTAAAGAAAGAAACCAGGAGGAAGTAAGAGAGAAGCCAAGGAGGAATAAAGAGAGAAGCCAAGGAGGAGTAAAGAGAGAACCAAGGAGGAAGAAAAAAAGAAGCCAAGGAGGAAGTAAAGAGAGAAGCCAAGGAGGAAGTAAAGAAAGAAACCAAGGAGGAAGTAAAGAGAGAAGCCAAGGAGGAAGTAAAGAAAGAAACCAAGGAGGAAGTAAAGAGAGAAGCCAAGGAGGAAGTAAAGAAGAAGCCAAGGAGAAGTAAGAGAGAAGCCAAGGAGGAAGAAAAAAAGAAGCCAAGGAGGAAGTAAAGAGAAGCCAAGGAGGAAGTAAAGAAAGAAACCAAGGAGGAAGTAGAGAGAAGCCAAGGAGAAGAAAGGAAAGAAGCCAAGGAGGAGTAAAGAGAGAGCCAAGGAGGAAGTAAAGAAGAAACCAAGGAGGAAGTAAGAGAGAAGCCAAGGAGAAGAAAAGAAAGAAGCCAAGTAGGAAGTAAAGAGAGAAGCCAAGGAGGAAGAAAGGAGAGAAGCCAAGGAGGAAGTAAAGAGAGAAGCCAAGGAGGAAGAAAAGAAAGAAGCCAAGGAGGAAGTAAAGAGAGAAGCCAAGGAGGAAGAAAAGAGGGAAGCCAAGGAGGAAGTAAAGAGAGAAGCCAAGGAGAAAGTAAAGAGAGAAGCCAAGGAGGAAGAAAAGAAAGAAGCCAAGGAGGAAGTAAAGAGAGAAGCCAAGGAAGAAGAAAAGAGAGAAGCCAAGGAGGAAGAAAGGAGAGAAGCCAAGGAGGAAGTAAAGAGAGAAGCCAAGGAGGAAGAAAAGAAAGAAGCCAAGGAGGAAGTAAAGAGAGAAACCAAGGAGGAAGAAAAGAAAGAAACCAAGGAGGAAGAAAAGAAAGAAGCCAAGGAGGAAGAAAAGAGAGAAACCAAGGAGGAAGTAAAGAGAGAAGCCAAGGAGGAAGAAAAGAAAGAAGCCAAGGAGGAAGTAAAGAGAGAAGCCAAGGAGGAAGAAAAGAAAGAAACCAAGGAGGAAGTAAAGAGAGAAGCCAAGGAGGAAGAAAAGAAAGAAACCAAGGAGAAAGTAAAGAGAGAAGAAAAGGAGGAAGTAAAGAGAGAAGCCAAGGAGGAAGAAAAGAAACAAACCAAGGAGGAAGTAAAGAGAGAAGCCAAGGAGGAAGAAAAGAAAGAAGCCAAGGAGGAAGAAAGGAGAGAAGCCAAGGAGGAAGTAAAGAGAGAAGCCAAGGAGGAAGTAAAGAGAGAAGCCAAGGAGGAAGAAAAGAGAGAAGCCAAGGAGGAAGAAAAGAGAGAAGCCAAGGAGGAAGAAAAGAGAGAAGCCAAGGAGGAAGTAAAGAGAGAAGCCAAGGAGGAAGTAAAGAGAGAAGCCAAGGAGAAGAAAGGAGAGAAGTCAAGGAGGAAGAAAGGAGAGCCAAGGAGGAAGAAAAAGAAACAAACCAAGGAGGAAGTAAAGAGAGAAACCAAGGAGGAAGTAAAGAGAGAAACCAAGGAGGAAGTAAAGAGAGAAACCAGGAGGAAGTAAAGAGAGAAACCAAGTAGGAAGTAAAGAGAGAAACCAAGGAGGAAGTAAAGAGAGAAACCAAGGAGGAAGTAAGAGAGAAGCCAAGGAGGAAGAAAGGAGAGAAGCCAAGGAGGAAGAAAGGAAAGAAGTCAAGGAGGAAGAAAGGAAAGAAGTCAAGGAGGAAGAAAGGAAGAAGCCAAGGAGGAAGAAGGAGAGAAGCCAAGGGGAAGTAAAGAGAGAGAAGCCAAGGAGGAAGAAAGGAAAAAAGTCAAGGAGGAAGAAAGGAAAGAAGTCAAGGAGGAAGAAGGAGAGAAGCCAAGGAGGAAGAAAGGAAAGAAGTCAAGGAGGAAGAAAGGAAAGAAGTCAAGGAGGAAGAAAGGAAAGAAGTCAAGGAGGAAGAAAGGAAAGAAGTCAAGGAGGAAGTAAGGAGATAACCTGATGAAGTGATGAACGCGAAGTTAAAGCATTCTGTGCCTGGCTTTCTTGGCTGGAGGACAACAAATAGTTACATTTTATGTATGTGTATGTGTGTATATGTTCTTATTTCAAAGAGCTACATTTTAAGTGTGCGTATGTGTGTATATGTTCTTATTTCAAAGAGCTACATTTTATGTGTGTATATGTGTGTATATGTTCTTATTTCAAAGAGCTACAGTTTATGTGTGTATGTTTTTATTTCAAAGAGCTACATTTTATGAGTTTGTATGTGTATATATGTTTTTATTTCAAAGAACTACATTTTATGTGTTTGTGTGTATGCGTGTATATGTTTTTATTTCAAAGAGCTACAGTTTATGTGTGTATGTTTTTATTTCAAAGAGCTACATTTTATGTGTGTATATGTTTTTATTTAAAAGAGCTACATTTTAATTTATCTATTTGAGTGTGTGTATACTTTTATTTCAAAGAGCTACGTTTTAATTTATCTATTTGTGTGTGTATTTGCTGTGTTCGTTCTGTATGTGGTCCTTGATAAAGGCTTTTGCCGAAATATTGGATAGTTGCATATTCTTCATTTATACGTGCTCATCTTACTTTCTGCCACTCTCGTTCCTGTCTACTTTTCTCACTCTTTTTTTTCTTCTGTAAAACTGAAACCTCCGTCTACCTTACTGCTAGAACCAGTTTTACCACAGTGGCCATTTCTCTTATCTTTCACAACAGATAAAGTAGTGTGATGTTCCGTTGCATGATTTATAAACATTTAAACCACATCTCTTGCCTGAACGTAATGGAAGGTCTTACCAAAGCTATGGGAGTCTTAGAAGTTTCCTTTATCTTTTTCTTTCTTTCTAAACGTTATGGGAGTCTTAGAAGTTTCTTTATCTTTTTCTTTCTTTCTAAACGTCCAGACTGGATCGTTTGCCTCTTGTGGCTTCTGCAGATATTACAGCACCCAGGACCAAAACAAATCAGGTACACGTTCATTCCAGTAAACAAAAACCACGGTGGAGATAGTGGTGGAGCTAAGGCAGAATCCATCAATGGTTGCATTGACGAAAGTATCACTTTCTTTTTTTAACTTGAGATGCGATACTAGACAATCGTAAATGAACGTTGGAAGTAAGAGAGAAGCCAAGTAGGAAGTAAGACATAAGCCAAGTAGGAAGTAAAGAGAGAAGCCAAGTAGGAAGTAAAGACATAAGCCAAGGAGGAAGAAAAGAAAGAAGCCAAGGAGGAAATAAAGAGAGAAGCCAAGTAGGAAGTAAAGAGAGAAGCCAAGTAGGAAGTAAAGAAAGAAGCCAAGGAGGAAGAAAAGAGAGAAACCAAGGAGGAAGTAAAGAGAGAAACCAAGGAGGAAGTAAAGAGAGAAACCAAGGAGGAAGTAAAGAGAGAAACCAAGGAGGAAGTAAAGAGAGAAGCCAAGGAGGAAGTAAAGAGAGAAACCAAGGAGGAAGTAAAGAGAGAAACCAAGGAGGAAGTAAAGAGAGAAACCAAGGAGGAAGTAAAGAGAGAAACCAAGGAGGAAGTAAAGAGAGAAACCAAGGAGGAAGTAAAGAGAGAAACCAAGGAGGAAGTAAAGAGAGAAACCAAGTAGGAAGTAAAGAGAGAAACCAAGGAGGAAGTAAAGAGAGAAACCAAGGAGGAAGTAAAGAGAGAAGCCAAGGAGGAAGAAAGGAGAGAAGCCAAGGAGGAAGAAAGGAAAGAAGTCAAGGAGGAAGAAAGGAAAGAAGTCAAGGAGGAAGAAAGGAAAGAAGTCAAGGAGGAAGAAAGGAGAGAAGTCAAGGAGGAAGAAAGGAAAGAAGTCAAGGAGGAAGAAAGGAAAGAAGTCAAGGAGGAAGAAAGGAAAGAAGTCAAGGAGGAAGAAAGGGAAGTCAAGGAGGAAGAAAGGAAAGAAGTCAAGGAGGAAGAAAGGAAAGAAGTCAAGGAGGAAGAAAGGAAAGAAGTCAAGGAGGAAGAAAGGAAAGAAGTCAAGGAGGAAGTAAGGAGATAACCTGATGAAGTGATGAACGCGAAGTTAAAGCATTCTGTGCCTGGCTTTCTTGGCTGGAGGACAACAAATAGTTACATTTTATGTATGTGTATGTGTGTATATGTTCTTATTTCAAAGAGCTACATTTTATGTGTGCGTATGTGTGTATATGTTCTTATTTCAAAGAGCTACATTTTATGTGTGTATATGTGTGTATATGTTCTTATTTCAAAGAGCTACAGTTTATGTGTGTATGTTTTTATTTCAAAGAGCTACATTTTATGAGTTTGTATGTGTATATATGTTTTTATTTCAAAGAACTACATTTTATGTGTTTGTGTGTATGCGTGTATATGTTTTTATTTCAAAGAGCTACAGTTTATGTGTGTATGTTTTTATTTCAAAGAGCTACATTTTATGTGTGTATATGTTTTTATTTAAAAGAGCTACATTTTAATTTATCTATTTGAGTGTGTGTATACTTTTATTTCAAAGAGCTACGTTTTAATTTATCTATTTGTGTGTGTATTTGCTGTGTTCGTTCTGTATGTGGTCCTTGATAAAGGCTTTTGCCGAAATATTGGATAGTTGCATATTCTTCATTTATACGTGCTCATCTTACTTTCTGCCACTCTCGTTCCTGTCTACTTTTCTCACTCTTTTTTTTTCTTCTGTAAAACTGAAACCTCCGTCTACCTTTACTGCTAGAACCAGTTTTACCACAGTGGCCATTTCTCTTATCTTTCACAACAGATAAAGTAGTGTGATGTTCCGTTGCATGATTTATAAACATTTAAACCACATCTCTTGCCCTGAACGTAATGGAAGGTCTTACCAAAAGCTATGGGAGTCTTAGAAGTTTCCTTTATCTTTTTCTTTCTTTCTAAACGTTATGGGAGTCTTAGAAGTTTCTTTTATCTTTTTCTTTCTTTCTAAACGTCCAGACTGGATCGTTTGCCTCTTGTGGCTTCTGCAGATATTACAGCACCCAGGACCAAAACAAATCAGGTACACGTTCATTCCAGTAAACAAAAACCACGGTGGAGATAGTGGTGGAGCTAAGGCAGAATCCATCAATGGTTGCATTGACGAAAGTATCACTTTCTTTTTTTTAACTTGAGATGCGATACTAGACAATCGTAAATGAACGTTGGAAAGTTTCTTCTTTGGAAGAAGCCGAAGAGGTTTTCTGACCTTACGTCGAGCGTCGGTAAAACAAGGTCCCTGAAGAGAATGTTTTCTGATCTTACGTCGGTAAAACAAGGCCCCTGAAGAGAACGTATTCTGATCTTATGTCGATAAAACAAGGTCCCTGAAGAGAACGTATTCTGATCTTATGTCGATAAAACAAGGTCCCTGAAGAGAACGTATTCTGATCTTATGTCGATAAAACAAGGTCCCTGAAGAGAACGTATTCTGATCTTATGTCGATAAAACAAGGTCCCTGAAGAGAACGTATTCTGATCTTATGGTGGTAAAACAAGGTCCCTGAAGAGAACGTATTCTGATCTTACGTCGGTAAAATAAGGTCCCTGAAGAGAAGGTATTCTGATCTTACGTCGGTAAAACCAGGTCCCTGAAGAGAACGTATTCTGATCTTATGTCGAGCGTCGGTAAAACAAGGTCCCTGAAGAGAAGGTATTCTGATCTTATGTCGAGCGTCGGTAAAACAAGGTCCCTGAAGAGAAGGTATTCTGATCTTTCGTCGAACGTCGGTAAAACAAGGTCCGCAGACAATTGGGACCTTAATCTTAACGCTCAGGCCCGAGAAAATTTTGTCATTTTTTCCGATTAATATTTACATTCTTGAATATCCTATCAAAACGGAAAATATCGTTAAACTTGCATCAATTTTTACACTCAAACATGAAAAACACAAAGTTGTTGTTGTTGTTGTTGTTGTTGTTGTTGTTGTTGTTGTTCTTCTTCTTCTTCTGGTTTGCTGGTCCCGATTGTTACATTTATTGAGAAAAGCTAAATCACGCTACTGGCTGCTTTGAAAGACATCGCTACAAACAACAAACAAAATGGTAAGAAGTCACAGATTAGTCTGAGAAGCATTTACAGTTAAACTGATACGGACACTGCATTGTGACGAGCTGATTTTATACTGTCCTCTTGGCGCGAAAGATCACAATATACACTTTGTCTGTATGGCCGTGGACAGCCAGGTCGAGCTCCGGTATCAGTTACTATCACCGAGTGTACAGACCTGACAACCCCAGCTTGTCTGGTGGGCAAATAACTGCAGACGAGGAAGGAAAAACGATGGCTTCCTCCACATAATTCACTTTCCAAAAATCAAGGCTTATCTCTCTTGTAATATAATACCTTGGGCGTGTATTGTCTACATTTGACGAAGTGAAATGTCGCTCTCCAAGTAGTTCCCCAGGTCCGTTGTTATTTTCTGAGGGTGAAAGAAGCCAAGGAGAAGAAGGAGAGAAGCCAAGGAGGAAGAAAAGAAAGAAACCAAGGAGGAAGAAAGGAGAGAAGCCAAGGAGAAGAAAGGAGAGAAGCCAAGGAGGAAAAAGGAGAGAAGCAAGGAGGAAGAAAGGAGAGAAGCCAAGGAGGAAGAAGGAGAGAAGCCAAGGAGGAAGAAAAGAAAGAAGCCAAGGAGGAAGAAAGAGAGAAGCCAAGGAGGAAGAAAGGAAAAAAGTCAAGGAGAAGAAAGGACATAAGCCAAGGAGGAAGAAAGAGAAGCCAAGGAGGAAGAAAGGAAAAAAGTCAAGGAGGAAGAAAGGACATAAGCCAAGGAGGAAGAAGGAAAGAAGTCAAGGAGGAAGAAAGGAAAAAAGTCAGGAGGAAGAAAGGACATAAGCCAAGGAGGAAGAAGGAGAAGCCAAGGAGAAGAAAGGAGAGAAGCCAAGGAGGAAGAAAGGAAAGAAGTCAAGGAGGAAGAAAGGAGAGAAGTCAAGGAGGAAGAAAGGAAAGAAGTCAAGGAGGAAGAAAGGAAAGAAGTCAGGAGGAAGAAAAGAAGAAGCCAAGGAGGAAGAAGGAGAGAAGCCAAGGAAGAAGAAAAGAAAGAAGCCAAGGAGAAGAAAGGAAGAAGCCAAGGAGAAGAAGGAGAGAAGTCAAGGAGGAAGAAGAAAGGAAAGAAGTCAAGGAGGAAGAAAGGAGAGAAGTCAAGGAGGAAGAAAGGAAAGAAGTCAAGGAGGAAGAAAGGAGAGAAGCCAAGGAGGAAGAAAGGAAAGAAGTCAAGGAGGAAGAAAGGAGAGAAGCCAAGGAGGAAGTAAGGAGATAACCTGATGAAGTGATGAACGCGAAGTTAAAGCATTCTGTGCCTGGCTTTCTTGACTGGAGGACAACAAATAGTTACATTTTATGTATGTGTATGTGTGTATATGTTCTTATTTCAAAGAGCTACATTTTATGTGTGTGTATGTGTGTATATGTTTTTATTTCAAAGAGCTACAGTTTATGTGTGTATGTTTTTATTTCAAAGAGCTACATTTTATGAGTTTGTATGTGTATGCGTGTATATGTTTTTATTTCAAAGAGCCGTTCTTTTGGCGAAAAAGCGCTCTCGAGTTCCGTGCGTGGGGAGACAGGCTTTCGCTCCCTTCCCGGACGGCGAGAGTTAAGGTGTTTCGATGCAGAAGCAAGTGGTTTGTCCGTCGAGCGAAGCATGTAAACGGCTAGCCAGCCAGGTTCGTGATAACGATGTAGTACGGTTTTGTCGACCGATGGTCTCGAAATTGGCCCATCTCTCGCAAAGAGTATCGGGTCTGCAGTATGTAACGTGTGTTGTTTGTGGGTGGCCAGGCTTTCTTCTCCGCTCGTTAGAGCAGAGAGAGCCGCCCCCGCCGGTTAAAGGAAATGAAACGCCGCCGGGGTCGAAAGGGATCCGCTCTGAGCAGAGCGCTGTCTCTCTTGCCCCGCGTCGGTCTGTCGGCAGATATCCGACAAAGGTTCGGTGAAGAAAGCTATCTGGTTGATCCTGCCAGTAGTCATATGCTTGTCTCAAAGATTAAGCCATGCATGTCTAAGTTCACACTGTCTCACGGTGAAACCGCGAATGGCTCATTAAATCAGTCGAGGTTCCTTAGATGACACGATCCTACTTGGATCACTGTGGCAATTCTAGAGCTAATACATGCTTACCAAGCTCCGACCCTCGTGGAAAGAGCGCTTTTATTAGTTCAAAACCAATCGTCGTTGCCCTTCGCGGGGCGCGGCGTCCCAACTGGTGACTCTGGATAACTTTGTGCTGATCGCATGGCCTTCTGTGCCGGCGACGCATCTTTCAAATGTCTGCCCTATCAAATGTCGATGGTACGTGACATGCCTACCATGTTTGTAACGGGTAACGGGGAATCAGGGTTCGATTCCGGAGAGGGAGCATGAGAAACGGCTACCACATCCAAGGAAGGCAGCAGGCGCGTAACTTACCCACTCCCGGCACGGGGAGGTAGTGACGAAAAATAACATACGGGACTCTTTCGAGGCCCCGTAATTGGAATGAGTACACTTTAAACCCTTTAACGAGGATCACGGCACCTCTGGTCTGGAGGTCGGCCACGTCCTGAGTGCAGTCATATCGGGTGAAATGCATGAACCGGCTTGTCCCAGAGGTTAAGACACTGCTGGCTTGACTCTTCAAATGCCGCGCGTGGAGTGAAGCTCCTCCCGGTTAAGGAAGTAAATGCGGAAAAGAAATAAAGGTTGCTGTGCGGCGCCGATGGGAAAAGGTGGTGGAAAGTGAAGTTTAACCGGTATGTCCAGTAGTATAGCTACGAGAGCTATACCACGGCACCTCTGCTCTAGAGGCCGCCTACGTCCGAAATACACCTACACTGGTGAAATATGCCTAAACCGGCACACACCAGGGGTGGAACTCGATGGCTAGACATGTCATGCCACCTCCGCTCTAGAGGTCGGTAACGCCTGATAAACACCCATACTGGTGAATTTTGCCTAAACCGGCTCATACCAGGGGTGAATCTTGAAGGCTATGCATGTCACAGTACCTCTGCCCTAGAGGTCGGTCCCTTCCCAAACACGCCCATACTGGGAAATGCCTAAACCGGCTCAACCCAGGGGTAGAAGTCACTAGTGGCGAGGATTCGTCCTCCTGGACAAAAGCTCCATCCTGGTCACAACTAGGAAGGGTAGCGGCCACGACCGCAAAATGCTGAAGTCGGAGACACTGGACTAGGGAAGTCTAGATAGGCAACCACCTCTCACCAGGCGGGGATGTCTGCGTATCCTAATCACACTGAGGTTTTCCGGTGAGAAAGTCCAATCCTGGCTGGATGGGCAACCACCTCTCACCCGGCGGTGATACACGGGTATCTCAAAACACGTCGAGGTTTTCCGGTGAGAAAGTCCAACTCTGGCCTGGGTGGGCTACCGCCTCTCACCCAGCGGGGATGCACTGATATCCTACAAAGGTTCGGTGAAGAAAGCTATCTGGTTGATCCTGCCAGTAGTCATATGCTTGTCTCAAAGATTAAGCCATGCATGTCTAAGTTCACACTGTCTCACGGTGAAACCGCGAATGGCTCATTAAATCATCGAGGTTCCTTAGATGACACGATCCTACTTGGATCACTGTGGCAATTCTAGAGCTAATACATGCTTACCAAGCTCCGACCCTCGTGGAAAGAGCGCTTTTATTAGTTCAAAACCAATCGTCGTTGCCCTTCGCGGGGCGCGGCGTCCCAACTGGTGACTCTGGATAACTTTGTGCTGATCGCATGGCCTTCTGTGCCGGCGACGCATCTTTCAAATGTCTGCCCTATCAAATGTCGATGGTACGTGACATGCCTACCATGTTTGTAACGGGTAACGGGGAATCAGGGTTCGATTCCGGAGAGGGAGCATGAGAAACGGCTACCACATCCAAGGAAGGCAGCAGGCGCGTAACTTACCCACTCCCGGCACGGGGAGGTAGTGACGAAAAATAACAATACGGGACTCTTTCGAGGCCCCGTAATTGGAATGAGTACACTTTAAACCCTTTAACGAGGATCACGGCACCTCTGGTCTGGAGGTCGGCCACGTCCTGAGTGCAGTCATATCGGGTGAAATGCATGAACCGGCTTGTCCCAGAGGTTAGGACACTGCTGGCTTGACTCTTCAAATGCCGCGCGTGGAGTGAAGCTCCTCCCGGTTAAGGAAGTAAATGCGGAAAAGAAATAAAGGTTGCTGTGCGGCGCCGATGGGAAAAGGTGGTGGAAAGTGAAGTTTAACCGGTATGTCCAGTAGTATAGCTACGAGAGCTATACCACGGCACCTCTGCTCTAGAGGCCGCCTACGTCCGAAATACACCTACACTGGTGAAATATGCCTAAACCGGCACACACCAGGGGTGGAACTCGATGGCTAGACATGTCATGCCACCTCCGCTCTAGAGGTCGGTAACGCCTGATATACACCCATACTGGTGAATTTTGCCTAAACCGGCTCATACCAGGGTGAATCTTGAAGGCTATGCATGTCACAGTACCTCTGCCCTAGAGGTCGGTCCCTTCCCAAACACGCCCATACTGGGAAATGCCTAAACCGCTCAACCCAGGGGTAGAAGTCACTAGTGGCGAGGATTCGTCCTCCTGGACAAAAGCTCCATCCTGGTCACAACTAGGAAGGGTAGCGGCCACGACCGCAAAATGCTGAAGTCGGAGACACTGGACTAGGGAAGTCTAGATAGGCAACCACCTCTCACCAGGCGGGGATGTCTGCGTATCCTAATCACACTGAGGTTTTCCGGTGAGAAAGTCCAATCCTGGCTGGATGGGCAACCACCTCTCACCCGGCGGTGATACACGGGTATCTCAAAACACGTCGAGGTTTTCCGGTGAGAAAGTCCAACTCTGGCCTGGGTGGGCTACCGCCTCTCACCCAGCGGGGATGCACTGATATCCTAAACACGTCGAGGTCTTCCGGTGAGAAAGTCCAACCCTAGACTAAACTGGTGCAATGAAAACCACGGTGTCACGCAATCCCGCTTCCGAGACCCACCAAGAATACAGGCTAAAGCACTGTGATACTCTGAACCTCTTGTGGTCCTTTCGTGGATCTCGTGTGGTCTATTTTGGACCACACAGGGGACCACGGGACCTAACGAGGACCACAGGCGTGAATTCAGTAGGTTCACAGTGCGGTTTTTGGTGGTAGAAGTGAACGAAGAAGAAGAAGAAGAAGAAGATTTCAAAGAGCTACATTTTATGAGTTTGTATGTGTATGCGTGTATATGTTTTTATTTCAAAGAACTACATTTTATGTGTTTGTGTGTATGCGTGTATATGTTTTTATTTCAAAGAGCTACAGTTTATGTGTGTATGTTTTTATTTCAAAGAGCTACATTTTATGTGTTTGTGTGTATGCGTGTATATGTTTTTATTTCAAAGAGCTACAGTTTATGTGTGTATGTTTTTATTTCAAAGAACTACATTTTATGTGTTTGTGTGTATGCGTGTATATGTTTTTATTTCAAAGAGCTACAGTTTATGTGTGTATGTTTTTATTTCAAAGAGCTACATTTTATGTGTGTATATGTTTTTATTTAAAAGAGCTACATTTTAATTTATCTATTTGAGTGTGTGTATACTTTTATTTCAAAGAGCTACGTATTAATTTATCTATTTGTGTGTGTATTTGCTGTGTTCGTTCCGTATGTGGTCCTTGATAAAGGCTTTTGTCGAAATATTGGATAGTTGCATATTCTTCATTTATACGTGCTCATCTTACTTTCTGCCACTCTCGTTCCTGTCCACTTTTCTCACTCTTTTTTTTTCTTCTGTAAAACTGAAACATGTACCTCCGTCTACCTTTACTGCTAGAACCAGTTTTACCACAGTGGCCATTTCTCTTATCTTTCACAACAGATAAAGTAGTGTGATGTTCCGTTGCATGATTTATAAACATTTAAACCACATCTCTTGCCCTGAACGTAATGGAAGGTCTTACCAAAAGCTATGGGAGTCTTAGAAGTTTTCTTTATCTTTTTCTTTCTTTCTAAACGTCCAGACTGGATCGTTTGCCTCTTGTGGCTTCTACAGATATTACAGCACCCAGGACCAAAACAAATCAGGTACACGTTCATTCCAGTAAACAAAAACCACGGTGGAGATAGTGGTGGAGCTAAGGCAGAATCCATCAATGGTTGCATTGACGAAATTATCACTTTCTTTTTTTTAACTTGAGATGCGATACTAGACAATCGTAAATAAACGTTGGAAAGTTTCTTCTTTGGAAGAAGCCGAAGAGGTTTTCTGACCTTACGTCGAGCGTCGGTAAAACAAGGTCCCTGAAGAGAATGTTTTCTGATCTTACGTCGGTAAAACAAGGTCCCTGAAGAGAACGTATTCTATCTTACTCGGTAAAACAAGGTCCCTGAAGAGAACGTATTCTGATCTTATGTCGGTAAAACAAGGTCCCTGAAGAGAACGTATTCTGATCTTATGGTGGTAAAACCAGGTCCCTGAAGAGAAGGTATTCTGATCTTACGTCGGTAAAACAAGGTCCCTGAAGAGAACGTATTCTGATCTTATGGTGGTAAAATAAGGTCCCTGAAGAGAACGTATTCTGATCTTACGTCGGTAAAATAAGGTCCCTGAAGAGAAGGTTTTCTGATCTTACGTCGGTAAAACCAGGTCCCTGAAGAGAACGTATTCTGATCTTATGTCGAGCGTCGGTAAAACAAGGTCCCTGAAGAGAAGGTATTCTGATCTTTCGTCGAACGTCGGTAAAACAAGGTCCGCAGACAACTGGGACCTTAATCTTAACGCTCAGGCCCGAGAAAATTTTGTCATTTTTTCCGATTAATATTTCAATTCTTGAATATCCTATCACAACGGAAAATATCGTTAAACTTGCATCAATTTTTACACTCAAACATGAAAAACACAAAGTTGTTGTTGTTGTTGTTGTTGTTGTTCTTCTTCTTCTTCTTCTGGTTTGCTGGTCCCGATTGTTACATTTATTGAGAAAAGCTAAATCACGCTACTGGCTGCTTTGAAAGACATCGCTACAAACAAACAAACAAAAAATGGTAAAAAGTTACAGATTAGTCTGAGAAGCATTCACAGTTAAACTGACACGGACACTGCATTGTGACGAGCTGATTGTATACTCTCCTCTTGGCGCGAAAGATCAAAATATACACTTTGTCTGTATGGCCGTGGACAGCCAGGTCGAGCTCCAGTATCAGTTACTATCACCGAGTGTAGAGACCTGACAACCCCAGCTTGTCTGGTGGGCAGATAACTGCAGACGAGGAAGGAAAAACGATGGCTTCCTCCACATACTTCACTTTCCCAAAATCAAGGCTTATCTCTCTTGTAATATAATACCTTGGGCGTGTATTGTCTACATTTGACGAAGTGAAATGTCGCTCTCCAAGTAGTTCCTCAGGTCCGTTGTTATTTTCTGAGGGTGAAAGAGTGCATGTTGTGAAAGGTGTGTGCGAAACGGGGAAGAGGGATGGAAAAACTGGCAGTTAAGAAAAATAAACTGACAGTATCCGTTCAATAGTCCTAACTTGATCTTAACCAGCTATGGGTAGCCGGTCCTAGTGTAATCTCTATTTTTTGTTTTTTTTTCAGAAATTATGATAACTCTGAAGTCATCACCATCACCTTCGTCACCAAGCAAAGATAACTCTGAAGTTGTCACCATCATCAAGCAAAGATAACTCTGGAGTCATCACCGTCATCAAGCAAAGATAACTCTGGATTAGTCACCATCATCTTCGTCATCAAGCAAAGATAACTCTGGAGTCGTCACCGTCATCTAGCAAAGATAACTCTGGAGTCGTCACCATCATCTTCGTCATCAAGCAAAGATAACTCTGGATTCGTCACCGTCATCTTCATCATCAAGCAATCTCTTTCACATCTTGAACAAAGCTCTGATTCTCTTTTACCGATCACGTGACGTGCAACTCGTTGTACTTTCTGATATGATACCAAGTATGAACGGGTGTACAGTATTCCTGCTACATATAGACAAATTCCGATCCATTTTATTACGAATGTTCAAGTTTACAGTTTTGAAACATAAAAATGTCTAAATATTATTTTCTTACCCGTGCAGTTTTTCAAGCGGAATTTCCTGAGATCTATGACTTAAGAAAATGTTATTCCTGTCATTTAATTTGCCTTCTCATAATTTTTCTTTGTAATCAACAGTCAGTCTTTGAAACAAGTGAAGCATTTTAAACATTTAGCGAGTACATTTTCATCCTTTGGGAAAATGGATACTGAAATTGAGAACAGATGCAATAAAATAAATCAGGTCATTGGACAAATGACTCCTTTACCGAAAAATAAATATATCACAGTTGAAACAAGAAGGGCACTGCAGAAGACAGTTTCCCTCTCAGCTCTACGCTATCAATATAAAAAAATGGACACTAACAGTCAAAAACAAAAGAAAGTAATCAAAACAGAAATGAGATGTTTGAGTTAATACTGAATGATACAAGATTACATAACATTTTAAATGACACCATCAAGGTAAGAGTTGGGGTAATACCATTATTACACAACATCCAGAAGCAACAAGTCAAACAGCTTGACCACGCTACAAGACTACCATCAGACAGTGTAGTATAGAAACAACAAGTCAAACAGCTTGACCACGTTACAAGACTACCATCAGACAGTGTAGTACAGAAACAACAAGTCAAACAGCTTGACCACGTTACAAGACTACCATCAGACAGTGTAGTATAGAAACAACAAGTCAAACAGCTTGACCACGTTACAAGACTACCATCAGACAGTGTAGTACAGAAACAACAAGTCAAACAGCTTGACCACGCTACAAGACTACCATCAGACAGTGTAGTACAGAAACAACAAGTCAAACAGCTTGTCTGGTGGGCAGATAACTGCAGACGAGGAAGGAAAAACGATGGCTTCCTCCACATACTTCACTTTCCCAAAATCAAGGCTTATCTCTCTTGTAATATAATACCTTGGGCGTGTATTGTCTACATTTGACGAAGTGAAATGTCGCTCTCCAAGTAGTTCCTCAGGTCCGTTGTTATTTTCTGAGGGTGAAAGAGTGCATGTTGTGAAAGGTGTGTGCGAAACGGGGAAGAGGGATGGAAAAACTGGCAGTTAAGAAAAATAAACTGACAGTATCCGTTCAATAGTCCTAACTTGATCTTAACCAGCTATGGGTAGCCGGTCCTAGTGTAATCTCTAGTTTTTTGTTTTTTTTTCAGAAATTATGATAACTCTGAAGTCATCACCATCACCTTCGTCACCAAGCAAAGATAACTCTGAAGTTGTCACCATCATCAAGCAAAGATAACTCTGGAGTCATCACCGTCATCAAGCAAAGATAACTCTGGATTAGTCACCATCATCTTCGTCATCAAGCAAAGATAACTCTGGAGTCGTCACCGTCACCTAGCAAAGATAAATCTGGAGTCGTCACCATCATCTTCGTCATCAAGCAAAGATAACTCTGGATTCGTCACCGTCATCTTCATCATCAAGCAATCTCTTTCACATCTTGAACAAAGCTCTGATTCTCTTTTACCGATCACGTGACGTGCAACTCGTTGTACTTTCTGATATGATACCAAGTATGAACGGGTGTACAGTATTCCTGCTACATATAGACAAATTCCGATCCATTTTATTACGAATGTTCAAGTTTACAGTTTTGAAACATAAAAATGTCTAAATATTATTTTCTTACCCGTGCAGTTTTTCAAGCGGAATTTCCTGAGATCTATGACTTAAGAAAATGTTATTCCTGTCATTTAATTTGCCTTCTCATAATTTTTCTTTGTAATCAACAGTCAGTCTTTGAAACAAGTGAAGCATTTTAAACATTTAGCGAGTACATTTTCATCCTTTGGGAAAATGGATACTGAAATTGAGAACAGATGCAATAAAATAAATCAGGTCATTGGACAAATGACTCCTTTACCGAAAAATAAATATATCACAGTTGAAACAAGAAGGGCACTGCAGAAGACAGTTTCCCTCTCAGCTCTACGCTATCATATAAAAAAATGGACACTAACAGTCAAAACAAAAGAAAGTAATCAAAACAGAAATGAGATGTTTGAGTTAATACTGAATGATACAAGATTACACAACATTTTAAATGACACCATCAAGGTAAGAGTTGGGGTAATACCATTATTACACAACATCCAGAAGCAACAAGTCAAACAGCTTGACCACGCTACAAGACTACCATCAGACAGTGTAGTATAGAAACAACAAGTCAAACAGCTTGACCACGTTACCAGACTACCATCAGACAGTGTAGTACAGAAACAACAAGTCAAACAGCTTGACCACGTTACAAGACTACCATCAGACAGTGTAGTATAGAAACAACAAGTCAAACAGCTTGACCACGTTACCAGACTACCATCAGACAGTGTAGTACAGAAACAACAAGTCAACAGCTTGACCACGCTACAAGACTACCATCAGACAGTGTAGTACAGAAACAACAAGTCAAACAGCTTGACCACGCTACAAGACTACCATCAGACAGTGTAGTACAGAAACAACAATCAAACAGCTTGACCACGCTACAAGACTACCATCAGACAGTGTAGTACAGAAACAACAAGTCAAACAGCTTGACCACGTTACAAGACTACCATCAGACAGTGTAGTACAGAAACAACAAGTCAAACAGCTTGACCACGCTACAAGACTACCATCAGACAGTGTAGTACAGAAACAACAAGTCAAACAGCTTGACCACGCTACAAGACTACCATCAGACAGTGTAGTATAGAAACAACAAGTCAAACAGCTTGACCACGTTACCCGACTACTACCGGCTGTAGTATGATGACGTCATTCAGTATCAACTTGTTCATCACAAAAAGTCTGATTCTAAATTCTAAGTATACATTTTTTTATTATTGTGCTTCTAAAACAAACAAACAAACAAAAAACCCCAAAACATTCACACCAAGATTTGTAGGTAAGAGAAGGAAAAGCCGCCCACGCAGGAGGTGAATAGAGGAGATAACTGAGGAGTTCATTATCTCATGAAATGAACCAAACCGCCGAGAACAATTAAAAAGTCTATTCTTCCCCTCAACAACGAAAGGTATATGAGGAAGAAGACAAAAAATCGCCAAAACTTACTAGATTCTGCTCTCAAGGTACATGTAGTTTATGAGCTAAGTAACTGAATCAAGCATTCACACAGGTCTACAGTAGCAGACAAAGAAACTCCCTTCCTTGAACTCGCTGGTCAGGCATATGTGGCAGAAATTCATCTCAGTTGGTCACGGTTGATGGGGCCAGAAAGAAAAATGACGGGTTTAAAGTTTTGCAGACAGAGCAGCGAAGACTGCCACGTGACCAGAGGACGCTTTCAGTCTATCAAGTTTGGAATGTGCTAGAGAAAATTTCCAGAATGAAATCTTGGCGTATTTTCTGGGGGTTTTTTCCCGACAATTTCTAACTTTACATGTCCATCTTCATTGTTCTCTTAAAACTTCATGTTTCTGTTCTCTGCTGACAAAAGTGTCATGATCTTCAAATATAAATATCATGTCGGACAGGACAGTGGATTACAGTGACACATTCGACACAAGCTGTTTATCTGCATCAATCACCATGTCCAGCCCTTACCCTTTATTCACACTTCCTAGACGCAAGAATCAAGAAGATATGAGATAGTGTCTTGACGAGCTCTAGTTATATAACATTCTCCTTCTCTCCCCACAAGTCTAGAAGATATGAGATAGTGTCTTGATGAGACCTAGTTATATAACATTCTCCTTCTCTCCCCACAAGACTAGAAGATGTGAGACAGTGTCTTGATGAGATCTAGTTATATAACATTCTTCTCTCTCCTCACAAGTCTAGAAGATGTGAGATTGTGTCTTGATGAAATCTAGTTATATGACATTCTCCTCTCTCCCCACAAGTCTAGAAGATATGAGATAGTGTCTTGACGAGCTCTAGTTATATAACATTCTCCTTCTCTCCCCACAAGTCTAGAAGATATGAGATAGTGTCTTGACGAGCTCTAGTTATATAACATTCTCCTCTCTCCCCACAAGTCTAGAAGATGTGAGACAGTGTCTTGATGAGATCTAGTTATATAACATTCTCCTCTCTCCCCACAAGTCTAGAAGATGTGAGACAGTGTCTTGATGAGATCTAGTTATATAACATTCTCCTCTCTCCCCACAAGTCTAGAAGATATGAGATGGTGTCTTGATGAGATCTAGTTATATAACATTCTCCTCTCTCCCCACAAGTCTAGAAGATATGAGATGGTGTCTTGATGAGATCTAGTTATATAACATTCTCCTCTCTTCCCACAAGTCTAGAAGATATGAAATGGTGTCTTGATGAGCTCTAGTTATATAACATTCTCCTCTCTCCCCACAAGTCTAGAAGATATGAGATGGTGTTTTGATGAGATCTAGTTATATAACATTCTTCTCTCTCCCCACAAGTCTAGAAGATATGAGACGGTGTCTTGATGAGATCTAGTTATATAACATTCTCCTCTCTCCCCACAAGTCTAGAAGATGTGAGACAGTGTCTTGATGAGATCTAGTTATATAACATTCTCCTCTCTCCCCACAAGTCTAGAAGATATGAGATGGTGTCTTGATGAGACCTAGTTATATAACATTCTTCTCTCTCCCCACAAGTCTAGAAGATAAGAGATGGTGTCTTGATGAGCTCTAGCTATATCTCCCTTCTTCCCACTACAGCTGTGTCTGCTCCTTGCCTCTTGTGGCTCCTGCAGATATTACAGCACCCAAGACCAAACCAGGTACACTTTCATTCCAGTAAAGCCATGGGGGAGATAGAGGTGGAGCTAAGGCAGAAATCCATCAGTCGGAATACAACCGGCTGTAGTATGATGACGTCATTCAGTATCAACTTGTTCATCACAAAAAGTCTGATTCTAAATTCTAAGTATACATTTTTTTTATTATTGTGCTTCTAAAACAAACAAACAAACAAAAAACCCCAAAACATTCACACCAAGATTTGTAGGTAAGAGAAGGTGAAGCCTCCCACGCAGAAGGTGGATAGAGGAGATAACTGATGAGTTCATTATCTCATGAAATGAACCAAACCGCCGAGAACAATCAAAAAGTCTATTCTTCCCCTCAACAACGAAAGGTATATGAGGAAGAAGACAAAAAATCGCCAAAACTTACTAGATTCTGCTCTCAAGGTACATGTGGTTTATGAGCTAAGTAACTGAATCAAGCATTCACACAGCTCTACAGTAGCAGACAAAGAAACTCCCTTCCTTGAACTCGCTGGTCAGGCATATGTGGCAGAAATTCATCTCAGTTGGTCACGGTTGATGGGGCCAGAAAGAAAAATGACGGGTTTAAAGTTTTGCAGACAGAGCAGCGAAGACTGCCACGTGACCAGAGGACGCTTTCAGTCTATCAAGTTGGGAGTGTGCTAGAGAAAATTTCCAGAATGAAATCTTGGCGTATTTTCTGGGGGTTTTTTCCCGACAATTTCTAACTTTACATGTCCATCTTCATTGTTCTCTTAAAACTTCATGTTTCTGTTCTCTGCTGACAAAAGTGTCATGATCTTCAAATATAAATATCATGTCGGACAGGACAGTGGATTACAGTGACACATTCGACACAAGCTGTTTATCTGCATCAATCACCATGTCCAGCCCTTACCCTTTATTCACACTTCCTAGACGCAAGAATCAAGAAGATATGAGATAGTGTCTTGATGAGATCTAGTTATATAACATTCTCCTCTCTCCCCACAAGTCTAGAAGATGTGAGATAGTGTCTTGATGAGACCTAGTTATATAACATTCTCCTCTCTCCCCACAAGACTAGAAGATGTGAGACAGTGTCTTGATGAGATCTAGTTATATAACATTCTCCTCTCTCCCCACAAGTCTAGAAGATGTGAGATTGTGTCTTGATGAAATCTAGTTATATAACATTCTTCTCTCTCCCCACAAGTCTAGAAGATATGAGATAGTGTCTTGACGAGCTCTAGTTATATAACATTCTCCTCTCTCCCCACAAGTCTAGAAGATATGAGATAGTGTCTTGACGAGCTCTAGTTATATAACATTCTCCTTCTCTCCCCACAAGTCTAGAAGATGTGAGACAGTGTCTTGATGAGATCTAGTTATATAACATTCTCCTCTCTCCCCACAAGTCTAGAAGATGTGAGACAGTGTCTTGATGAGATCTAGTTATATAACATTCTCCTCTCTCCCCACAAGTCTAGAAGATATGAGATGGTGTTTTGATGAGATCTAGTTATATAACATTCTCCTCTCTCCCCACAAGTCTAGAAGATATGAGATGGTGTCTTGATGAGATCTAGTTATATAACATTCTCCTCTCTTCCCACAAGTCTAGAAGATATGAGATGGTGTCTTGATGAGACCTAGTTATATAACATTCTTCTCTCTCCCCACAAGTCTAGAAGATAAGAGATGGTGTCTTGATGAGCTCTAGCTATATCTCCCTTCTTCCCACTACAGCTGTGTCTGCTCCTTGCCTCTTGTGGCTCCTGCAGATATTACAGCACCCAAGACCAAACCAGGTACACTTTCATTCCAGTAAAGCCATGGGGGAGATAGAGGTGGAGCTAAGGCAGAAATCCATCAGTCGGAATACAAGGGTAGCATTGATGAAAGTATCACTTTCTTTGAACCTAAAATGCAATATTAGACAATCGTAAACAAACTTTGGAACGTTTCTTCTTTTGAAACTCATTTCAAAATGGCAGCAACACAATCCCAGATCTAGTCCTCATATCATTTCTGAGTAAGAATTAAATCAAAACTTACTCAAGTTAACAAGCAGATCAAAACTCTTTTATTGAAAACTGAATTTATTAAAACAGAAAACCAAAAAAACAAGTTGACTTCACCATTCACACAAGAAAAAAAGTTGATTATAGAGAATGATCTCCCAGTACCAGAGGGGCAGGATCATTTTGTTCTTGTTTGGATGTTGTAGCTTGGAAAACACAGGACAAGGTTTGGACATGTTTCTGTGGTTAGTGAATGTGACTTCTTTATTGGTGGTTGACAGTGTTTGATGCTAGCTGTAACAATGACTGAGGACAGGAGAAACACCACTGAAAGTATGTGCACCAAAACTATATTCTCCACTGTCTATATGGCACAGAAGAGAGCTCTCTCGTAAGCTTGCACACGCTGAGAAATCTCCAACAATTACTTCACTAAAAGATGCTAGTAAACATTTGTAACCATAGTAACACACATATCGTATGAGGGGTGATTGATAAGTTCTCGGCATAAGGTACATATACGTGAAACACACAGCTGATATTAGGTGCATTTGTTGATCAGGTTAATGTAAGATTAAACACAAAGTTTCATGAAATTTACTGCAACCAATTTTTTTTTACAGGGTACTGAAGTGATAAGGGGTGGCAGAAATTGAGAAAATGGATAAAATTTCTCATCGAGTAGTCATTAGCTATGTCTGCATTGAGGGCTTATCATCGAAGGAAATCCATGAAGATATGGTAGAGACTCTAGGGGAGAGTGCCCCTTCTTACAGCACAGTGAGGGAATGGGCAGCTCAATTCAAACATGGAAGGGAGAGTCCAGGAAGACCAAGAACGGTAACCACCGGCAGAATCCATGACATGACAATGGAGGATCGATGATTGACTGAGCGGTACATTGCTACTGAGTTGGGCATCTCCCAGGAACGTGTTCATGCCATTATTCACAATGATTTTCAAATGACAAAGGTCTCTGTTCAATGGGTCCCAAAACTTCTTGGAGTTTATCACAAACCACAGCGTCTCAACATGTCAAGAGACAATCCTGGGCACTTTTCTGCAGATCCTGAAGTTTCTTCAGCATTTTGTGACTATGGATGAGACTTGGGTTCATCATTTTCAACCAGAAACCAAAGAACAGTCAAACCAGTAGAAACATTATGGATCCCCACCTCCAAAGAAAGCAAGGGTGGTTCTGTGTGCAGGCAAAGTGATGGCTTCCATCTTTTGGGATTCAGAAGGTGTGCTATTGGTAGACTATCTTCAAAAGGGCAGAACAGTCACCAGGGCCTATTACGCTAATCTTGTGAAGCAACTGCGGGTCAAAGTGAAGGAGACTTCCTTGTTGGTGGTTGACAGTGTTTGATGTTAGCTGTAACAATGACTGAGGACAAGAGAAACACCACTGTGCACCAAAACTATATTCTCCACTGTCTGTATGGCACAGAAGAGAGCTCTCTCGTAAGCTTGAACACGCTGAGAAATCTCCAACAATTACTTCACTAAAAGATGCTAGTAAACATTTGTAACCATAGCAACACACATATCGTATGAGGGGTGATTGATAAGTTCTCGGCATAAGGTACATATACGTGAAACACACAGCTGATATTAGGTGCATTTGTTGATCAGGTTAATGTAAGATTAAACACAAAGTTTCAAGAAATTTACTGCAACCAATTTTTTTTTACAGGCTACTGAAGTGATAAGGGGTGGCAGAAATTGAGAAAATGGATACAATTTCTCATCGAGCAGTCATTAGCTATGTCTGCATTGAGGGCTTATCATCGAAGGAGATCCATGAGGATATGGTAGAGACTCTAGGGGAGAGTGCCCCTTCTTACAGCACAGTGAAGGAATGGGCAGCTCAATTCAAACATGGAAGGGAGAGTCCAGGAAGACCAAGAATGGTAACCACCGGCAGAATCCATGACATGACAATGGAGGATCGATGATTGACTGAGCGGTACATTGCTACTGAGTTGGGCATCTCCCAGGAACGTGTTCATGCCATTATTCACAATGATTTTCAAATGACAAAGGTCTCTGTTCAATGGGTCCCAAAACTTCTTGGAGTTTATCACAAACCACAGCGTCTCAACATGTCAAGAGACAATCCTGGGCACTTTTCTGCAGATCCTGAAGTTTCTTCAGCATTTTGTGACTATGGATGAGACTTGGGTTCATCATTTTCAACCAGAAACCAAAGAACAGTCAAACCAGTAGAAACATTATGGATCCCCACCTCCAAAGAAAGCAAGGGTGGTTCTGTGTGCAGGCAAAGTGATGGCTTCCATCTTTTGGGATTCAGAAGGTGTGCTATTGGTAGACTATCTTCAAAAGGGCAGAACAGTCACCAGGGCCTATTACGCTAATCTTGTGAAGCAACTGCGGGTCAAAGTGAAGGAGACGCGTTGAGGGAAATTGATGAGAGGAGTCATCTTTCAGCAAGACAATGCTCCAGTTCACAAGTCGGCTTCCAGCTTCTTGAACATCCTCCTTATTCTCCAGATTTGGCCCCTTCGGACTATTACCTGTTTACCAAACTCAAAAAGGAGCTCAGTGGTCGCAAATTTGCTTCAGATGATGACATCATTCATGCTGTAGGCCACTTTCTAGTGGCACAAGATGCTGACTTTTACAAAGAAGGGATCCGTATGCTCCATGATCGCTGGACTAAGTGCATAAACTTGTAAGGGGACTATGTTGAGAAATAACCTAAAACAGTTGTCCACAAATAATCCATTGTACCTTATGCTGAGAACTTATCACTCACTCCTCATATATGTCTTTCAGGATAGAAGTCAACCCAGCTTTTCTTCAGCTCAAGTGCTTGCTGTCATTCTTACTAGGGTGGATCCAACTGTTATCAAACACCAAAAGTCAGGCACTTGACTGAAACAGGTCAGGAGAGTGGATCTAACTGTTACCAAATACAAGAGTTAGGTACTTGACTGAAGCAGGTCAGAAGTCAAGATTGGATCCAACTGTTACTAAACACAAAAGTCAGGCACTTGACTGAAACAGGTCAGGAGAGTGGATCTAACTGTTACCAAATACAAGAGTCAGGTACTTGACTGAAGCAGGTCAGGGGGAGTGGGTCCAACTGCTACCAAACAAGAGTCAGGTACATGACTGAAGCAGGTCAGAAGTCAGGATTGGATCCAACTGTTACTAAACAAAAAAGTCAGGTACTCGACTGAAGCAGGTCAGGGGGAGTGGATCCAACTGCTACCAAACAAGAGTCAGGTACATGACTGAAGCAGGTCAGGGGAGTGGATCCAACTGCTACCAAACAAGAGTCTGGTACATGACTGAAGCAGGTCAGAAGTCAGGATTGGATCCAACTGTTACTAAACACAAAAGTCAGGTACTCGACTGAAGCAGGTCAGGGAGAGTGGATCCAACTGCTACCAAACAAGAGTCAGGTACATGGCTGAAGCAGGTCAGGGGAGTGGATCCAACTGCTACCAAACAAGAGTCAGGTACTTGACTGAAGCAGGTCAGGGGAGTGGATCCAACTATTACCAAACAAGAGTCAGGTACATGACTGAAGCAGGTCAGGGGAGTGGATCCAACTGCTACCAAACAAGAGTCAGATACTTGACTGAAGCAGGTCAGGGAAGTGGATCCAACTATTACCAAACACAAGAGTCAGGTACTTGACTGAAGCAGGTCAGGGGAGTGGATCCAACTATTACCAAACACAAGAGTCAGATACCTGACTGAAGCAAGTCAGTATCAACTTGTTCATCACAAAAAGTCTGATTCTAAATTCTAAGTATACATTTTTTAAATATTGTGCTTCTTACACAAAAGTATAAATGTTTATGAAACTGCAGTCATTGTACAGGCACTATTCAGACATAATGTAATGAAGTTTACATCCAGTAATTGTATTAATACAGTACAACTGTACTTTCAGTCACTGTAAAAATAAAACTTATTTTACAATGTTACTGCATTAATATCATGTATCAATGAGGAAAAATTGGATTATCTTGGATCATTACTAACAGTGGAGATACAATGAGGGAAATTAAAATGAGGACAGCTATCGCTCTTCAGAAAGTAAACATCTAAAGAAGCTATAGAAAGGAACAGACAGAACTACAAAAATAAGATTTTTAAGGGCATGCATCTTTCTCACTGCAACATATGCCTGTGAGACCTGGACACTTAACAAAACAGCTGAGAAACACATAAATGCCTTTGAATTTAAATGCCACAGAAGAGTTCTTCAAATGTCATGGACACAAAAAAGAACAAATATATCCATGCTACAAGAACTTAATATTGAAGAAAGCTGGCTAGTAAAGAGGATTAAAGAGAGAAAACTTAACTATTTTGGGCACATTAAACGTCACGATAATTTAGAGAAGACTGTCTTGGAAGGATACATAATAGGAAAAAGAAAGAGGAAGACCAAAGCGAAGATGGCTGCAAGACATCGCTGATCAACTGCAAATGGATGCATCATCAGCAGGGCATCTTGCTCACAACCGAGAGGCCTACAGGAGTGCTGTTATGGAGGCAAAGTTCCGCAAGGGACATGCAAATGACTGATTGACTGACTGTATTAACGTAACTATATGGGTGGATGGGGCGGGGAGTGAAAAAGAGAGAGAAAGAAACATGACATACATTTTTTAGTTGTTACTGTTAAAACAAAAAAAAGCTTTAATACAGTATACAGTACCGTAGAACATAAAATTAATAAATTATATTAAAGAACATGAAATGTTTACTCACACAGTGCTTATACACTGCTTCAAAGTTTTTATCCTGCTCAACTTTCATGTGTTTTATGCTACTATTTATCCAATCTATTACATCTGAAATCTGTCAAACACAGGTCCATTACTGTACTGCCAGTAGTAGAAATTTTATGGCGCAGCACTTTGTTAAAAATATCAACCCATGTACATGTTCTCTCTCCACAGTGTGCGTACAGTTAATAATACTTCCATGTAATTATGGTGAAGATCTATTGTTTGGTTAATGTTTATTAACAGTGGAGATACAATGAGGGAAATTAAAATGAGGACAGCTATCGCTCTTCAGAAAGTAAACATCTAAAGAAGCTATAGAAAGGAACAGACAGAACTACAAAAATAAGATTTTTAAGGGCATGCATCTTTCTCACTGCAACATATGCCTGTGAGACCTGGACACTTAACAAAACAGCTGAGAAACACATAAATGCCTTTGAATTTAAATGCCACAGAAGAGTTCTTCAAATGTCATGGACACAAAAAAGAACAAATATATCCATGCTACAAGAACTTAATATTGAAGAAAGCTGGCTAGTAAAGAGGATTAAAGAGAGAAAACTTAACTATTTTGGGCACATTAAACGTCACGATAATTTAGAGAAGACTGTCTTGGAAGGATACATAATAGGAAAAAGAAAGAGGAAGACCAAAGCGAAGATGGCTGCAAGACATCGCTGATCAACTGCAAATGGATGCATCATCAGCAGGGCATCTTGCTCACAACCGAGAGGCCTACAGGAGTGCTGTTATGGAGGCAAAGTTCCGCAAGGGACATGCAAATGACTGATTGACTGACTGTATTAACGTAACTATATGGGTGGATGGGGCGGGGAGTGAGGAAGAGTTGAGAAAGAGAGAGAAAGAAACATGACATACATTTTTTAGTTGTTACTGTTAAAACAAAAAAAAGCTTTAATACAGTATACAGTATCGTAGAACATAAAATTAATAAATTATATTAAAGAACATGAAATGTTTACTCACACAGTGCTTATACACTGCTTCAAAGTTTTTATCCTGCTCAACTTTCATGTGTTTTATGCTACTATTTATCCAGTCTATTACATCTGAAATCTGTCAAACACAGGTCCATTACTGTACTGCCAGTAGTAGACATTTTATGGCACAGCACTTTATCAAAAATATCAACCCATGTATATGTTCTCTCCACAGTGTGCGTACAGTTAATAATACTTCCATGTAATTATGGTGAAGATCTATTGTTTGGTTAATGTTTATTAATCACTGACGTAGGCTTGAGATGACTGGCATGAATTTAAAGACTTAACAGCAACATGGACTCAACTTGTGAACTGACATTTTTTACTCATTTAATGGCTTTAGAGTGGTGTCAGTAAGGTAATGCATGCTTCAATATTGCCTTGTGTGCTGCCAGACACATCTAATTTGAATCTATGGTCTGTGTAGTTTTGCCTCACGCAGGTCTGGTCAATGTACACATAGTAATCTGTTTACTTTCGGCAGAGCAATGACACCTACAGCAAGACAGGTTTGCACAGCACGTAACAAAAATGAGACAGGCACCACCAAACTAAAGAATTTATATTGCTAGCCCCAAACACATCACTACTTGTTCTCTCTCATGTATCTTGTTAACAGAGAAAGAAAATCTGAGGTTTAAATCAATAGTTTACGTCTAGATTTATGAAACTCTTTTCAAAATGTAGGAGTGTGCCAAAGTGCTTGTGTCCTTCAAAAAAGAAGGAACTGGCAACAAATAAACCAAAATCAAGCCCACAGGAAGCTGATAACTAAGAATAACTCTACACTGCTGACTGGTTTTAATAGTGTTTAAAATATACAAAAAGTGGAATACTGCTGACATGGTTGATAACATTAAGAAAATAGCAGATCTAGTGTCAGGTTGGTTTGATTTCACTTTCACAACTTACAGCTTCTAGTATTAGTTTTTTGTTTTACTTCTTACACAAAAGTATAAATGTTTATGAAACTGCAGTCATTGTACAGGCACTATTCAGACGTAATGAAGTTTACATCCAGTAATTGTATTAATACAGTACAACTGTACTTTCAGTCACTGTAAAAATAAAACTTATTTTACAATGTTACTGCATTAATATCATGTATCAATGAGGAAAAATTGGATTATCCTGGATCATTACTAACAGTGGAGATACAATGAGGGAAATTAAAATGAGGACAGCTATCGCTCTTCAGAAAGTAAACATCTAAAGAAGCTATAGAAAGGAACAGACAGAACTACAAAAATAAGATTTTTAAGGGCATGCATCTTTCCCATTGCAACATATGCCTGTGAGACCTGGACACTAAACAAAACAGCTGAGAAACACATAAATGCCTTTGAATTTAAACGCCACAGAAGAATTCTTCAAATATCATGGACACAAAAAAGAACAAATATATCTATACTACAAGAACTTAATATTGAAGAAAGCTGGCTAGTAAAGAGGATTAAAGAGAGAAAACTTAACTATTTTGGGCACATTAAACGTCACGATAATTTAGAGAAGACTGTCTTGGAAGGATACATAATAGGAAAAAGAAAGAGGAAGACCAAAGCGAAGATGGCTGCAAGACATCGCTGATCAATTGCAAATGGATGCATCATCAGCAGGGCATCTTGCTCACAACCGAGAGGCCTACAGGAGTGCTGTTATGGAGGCAAAGTTCCGCAAGGGACATGCAAATGACTGATTGACTGACTGTATTAATGTAACTATATGGGTGGATGGGGCGGGGAGTGAGGAAGAGTTGAGAAAGAGAGAGAAAGAAACATGACATACATTTTTTAGTTGTTACTGTTAAAACAAAAAAAAGCTTTAATACAGTATACAGTATCGTAGAACATAAAATTAATAAATTATATTAAAGAACATGAAATGTTTACTCACACAGTGCTTATACACTGCTTCAAAGTTTTTATCCTGCTCAACTTTCATGTGTTTTATGCTACTATTTATCCAGTCTATTACATCTGAAATCTGTCAAACACAGGTCCATTACTGTACTGCCAGTAGTAGACATTTTATGGCACAGCACTTTATCAAAAATATCAACCCATGTATATGTTCTCTCCACAGTGTGCGTACAGTTAATAATACTTCCATGTAATTATGGTGAAGATCTATTGTTTGGTTAATGTTTATTAATCACTGACGTAGGCTTGAGATGACTGGCATGAATTTAAAGACTTAACAGCAACATGGACTCAACTTGTGAACTGACATTTTTTACTCATTTAATGGCTTTAGAGTGGTGTCAGTAAGGTAATGCATGCTTCAATATTGCCTTGTGTGCTGCCAGACACATCTAATTTGAATCTATGGTCTGTGTAGTTTTGCCTCACGCAGGTCTGGTCAATGTACACATAGTAATCTGTTTACTTTCGGCAGAGCAATGACACCTACAGCAAGACAGGTTTGCACAGCACGTAACAAAAATGAGACAGGCACCACCAAACTAAAGAATTTATATTGCTAGCCCCAAACACATCACTACTTGTTCTCTCTCATGTATCTTGTTAACAGAGAAAGAAAATCTGAGGTTTAAATCAATAGTTTACGTCTAGATTTATGAAACTCTTTTCAAAATGTAGGAGTGTGCCAAAGTGCTTGTGTCCTTCAAAAAAGAAGGAACTGGCAACAAATAAACCAAAATCAAGCCCACAGGAAGCTGATAACTAAGAATAACTCTACACTGCTGACTGGTTTTAATAGTGTTTAAAATATACAAAAAGTGGAATACTGCTGACATGGTTGATAACATTAAGAAAATAGCAGATCTAGTGTCAGGTTGGTTTGATTTCACTTTCACAACTTACAGCTTCTAGTATTAGTTTTTTGTTTTACTTAACTTTCACAACTTACAGATTCTTGTGTGAGTTTTTTTTTTACTTAACTTTCACAACTTACAGATTCTAGTGTCAGTTTTTTTTTTACTTAACTTTCACAACTTACAGATTCTAGTGTCAGTTTTTTTTTTACTTAACTTTCACAACTTACAGATTCTAGTGTCAGTTTTTTTTTTACTTAACTTTCACAACTTACAGCTTCTAGTATTAGTTTTTTGTTTTACTTAACCTTCACAACTTACAGATTCTAGTGTCAGTTTTGTTTTACTTTCCCACCTTACAGACAGCTTCTAGTGTCAGTTTTGTTTTACTTTCCCACCTTACAGACAGCTTCTAGTGTCAGTTTTGTTTTACTGTCACAACTTACAGACAGCTTCTAGTGTCAGTTTTGTTTTACTTTCACAACTTACAGCCAGCTTCTAGTGTCAGTTTTGTTTTACTTTCACAACTTACAGACAGCTTCTAGTGTCAATTTTGTTTTACTTTCTCACCTTACAGCCAGCTTCTAGTGTCAATTTTGTTTTACTTTCTCACCTTACAGCCAGCTTCTAGTGTCAATTTTGTTTTACTTTCTCACCTTACAGCCAGCTTCTAGTGTCAATTTTGTTTTACTTTCTCACCTTACAGCCAGCTTCTAGTGTCAATTTTGTTTTACTTTTACAACTTACAGCCAGCTTCTAGCGTCAGTTTTGTTTTACTTTCTCACCTTACAGCCAGCTTCTAGTGTCAGTTTTGTTTTACTTTCACAACTTACAGCCAGCTTCTAGTGTCAGTTTTGTTTTACTTTCACAACTTACAGACAGCTTCTAGTGTCAGTTTTGTTTTACTTTCACAACTTACAGACAGTTTCTAGTGTCAGTTTTGTTTTACTTTCACAACTTACAGACAGCTTCTAGTGTCAATTTTGTTTTACTTTCACAACTTACAGCCAGCTTCTAGTGTCAGTTTTGTTTTACTTTTACAACTTACAGCCAGCTTCTAGTGTCAGTTTTGTATTACTTCACTTTCACAACTTACAGCCAGCTTCTAGTGTCAGTTTTGTATTACTTCACTTTCACAACTGACAGCCAGCTTCTAGTGTCAGTTTTGTTTTACTTTACTTTCACAACTTACAGTCAGCTTCTAGTGTCAGTTTTGTTTTACTTTACTTTCACAACTTACAGCTTCTTGTGCATGCTGTAATAAATCACTTCTGATCTGGGATACAAAACCAACAATCAATCTGCTTTTTTTACCCACAAACTTCATTTGAGGCTCAACTTGATGCTGCTTTCAAGGACCTGAGGTTCAACCTAAGACTTGTCTTGAAGGACCTGATTGCATCTGTTATTAATTCATGTATAACACACACAACAACAAAATTACCCTTCTATTATGGTGCCACCTTCTATACACATTAATGATTACATTCTCCTTAGCAAATGTGTGCACATCCATTACATTAAGATTGTTCTATGATATATCTGGATATTGCTTGTTTCTGCACTAAAAAAAGTAAAGGTAATCCTGTCAAGCCTTAGAGGCACATAGGGATATGATGTTAATGCCCATATATTCCTTGACTTGTCAGTACACTAGAGGGTGAAAGATCAGTATCACGCCTGGCTGCCTTTCCTTCCCCAACTCCAGAAGAAGTTGGGTACCCATTTCTACAGATGGGTGACTGGGGTGCCTCCAGCTGGATATGAACCCCCGACCTTCGCCATGAGAGACCAGTGCACTAACCAATTTGCCACTGTTATATGCATTTTGTGCCATCAATAATTATAAAACTACTATTCAAAATAACAATTCAAAATAACACACTTCCAAGGATTTATGCATTTCAAATTTATCAGATTGGAGCAGTAATAACTTCAGATGGGAAATGCAGAACAGAAATTAGGAACAGAATAGCAAAGACTGCATTTCAGAGAATGAGAAACATATTGACCAACACATCCTTATCAATGAATGTTAGAAAACGAGTCCTAAAATGCTATATTGAACCTATCTTGTTATATGGAAGTGAATCATGGACAATAGGCAAGTCTGCACAAAAATCATTGGAAGCAGCAGAAATGTGGTTTATTAGAAGAATGTTGCGAATCCCCTGGACAGCAAAAATAACTAATGAAGAATGTAGGAGAAGAGCTGGAGAGACAAAAAACCTTGTCAAAAAGATAAGAGAGAGACAATGTACTTTCACAGGACATGCAATGAGAAGAGGGGGCATTGAAAATATTATAACAACAGGAAAAATAGAAGGAAGAAGATCAAGAGGAAGACCAAGAGAAATGATACTGGACAGTCTGACGGGATGGTGTGAGAGGATATCACCAACTGAGCTGATGGCCTGCATGAAGGATCGTGTACTCTGGAGAAGCATAATAGCCAACGCCAGTCGGCACGGCACATGATGATGATGATGAAATTTATCAGAATTTGTATTATATGAAAAAAATGTGCAACAATAATTGTGTATAATTCTACTTCATCAACTGAATCTATAAGTAATACATGTATAACTATATCTTCACACAATGTATCTAGGACTAACACGCAATTACATGCATAACTGTACCTTCACACACTTTATCTAGGAGTAACATGCAATTACATGTATATAACTGTACCTTCACACACTTAATCTAGGACTAACACACAATTACATGTATAACTGTACCTTCACATACTGTATCTAGAAGTGACATAGTAACACAGTATTACCAAAGCTTCAAGCACTTTCTGCAAATAGCAAACTGTCAGAAAATCTGAACTGAACATCCTACACAAATGTATAAGAAGGAAAATGAGGCATAAATAGTAATGCAACATTTAATATTACAAACTCTTGGTTAAAAAAAAAAGAAAATCAAATGATAAAAATGTAGCTTAACAATCATCATCTAGGAAGCTTAGCTTGATGAATAAGAACAGAGCAAATAACATTTACCTGACAGAAGTCACTGTCCTGTCAATTTGAACTTTTTTTTAACATTTAAATTTCTAGTTGATTTGTTTAGAACAACACAATATTTACACAGGTGACTGAGGTACATCCTTGCTACTTCCATAAACATCTGTACAGACAGCAGTGACATCTGTTTCTTTCCAAGGTGTGTGGAACAAAGTGAATGGCAAGTTACTTTCTCTTTTTTTAAGGGTTTTACTGCTCTTTTCTCCCAGCAACTTATCCAAATAATTGTGCCACCTTCTATACACATTAATGATTACATTCTCCTTAGCAAATGTGTGCACATCCATTACATTAAGATTGTTCTATGATATATCTGGATATTGCTTGTTTCTGCACTAAAAAAAGTAAAGGTAATCCTGTCAAGCCTTAGAGGCACATAGGGATATGATGTTAATGCCCATATATTCCTTGACTTGTCAGTACACTAGAGGGTGAAAGATCAGTATCACGCCTGGCTGCCTTTCCTTCCCCAACTCCAGAAGAAGTTGGGTACCCATTTCTACAGATGGGTGACTGGGGTGCCTCCAGCTGGATATGAACCCCCGACCTTCGCCATGAGAGACCAGTGCACTAACCAATTTGCCACTGTTATATGCATTTTGTGCCATCAATAATTATAAAACTACTATTCAAAATAACAATTCAAAATAACACACTTCCAAGGATTTATGCATTTCAAATTTATCAGATTGGAGCAGTAATAACTTCAGATGGGAAATGCAGAACAGAAATTAGGAACAGAATAGGCCAAGCAAAGACTGCATTTCAGAGAATGAGAAACATATTGACCAACACATCCTTATCAATGAATGTTAGAAAACGAGTCCTAAAATGCTATATTGAACCTATCTTGTTATATGGAAGTGAATCATGGACAATAGGCAAGTCTGCACAAAAATCATTGGAAGCAGCAGAAATGTGGTTTATTAGAAGAATGTTGCGAATCCCCTGGACAGCAAAAATAACTAATGAAGAATGTAGGAGAAGAGCTGGAGAGACAAAAAAACCTTGTCAAAAAGATAAGAGAGAGACAATGTACTTTCATAGGACATGCAATGAGAAGAGGGGGCATTGAAAATATTATAACAACAGGAAAAATAGAAGGAAGAAGATCAAGAGGAAGACCAAGAGAAATGATACTGGACAGTCTGACGGGATGGTGTGAGAGGATATCACCAACTGAGCTGATGGCCTGCATGAAGGATCGTGTACTCTGGAGAAGCATAATAGCCAACGCCAGTCGGCACGGCACATGATGATGATGATGAAATTTATCAGAATTTGTATTATATGAAAAAAATGTGCAACAATAATTGTGTATAATTCTACTTCATCAACTGAATCTATAAGTAATACATGTATAACTATATCTTCACACAATGTATCTAGGACTAACACGCAATTACATGCATAACTGTACCTTCACACACTTTATCTAGGAGTAACATGCAATTACATGTATATAACTGTACCTTCACACACTTAATCTAGGACTAACACACAATTACATGTATAACTGTACCTTCACATACTGTATCTAGAAGTGACATAGTAACACAGTATTACCAAAGCTTCAAGCACTTTCTGCAAATAGCAAACTGTCAGAAAATCTGAACTGAACATCCTACACAAATGTATAAGAAGGAAAATGAGGCATAAATAGTAATGCAACATTTAATATTACAAACTCTTGGTTAAAAAAAAAAGAAAATCAAATGATAAAAATGTAGCTTAACAATCATCATCTAGGAAGCTTAGCTTGATGAATAAGAACAGAGCAAATAACATTTACCTGACAGAAGTCACTGTCCTGTCAATTTGAACTTTTTTTTAACATTTAAATTTCTAGTTGATTTGTTTAGAACAACACAATATTTACACAGGTGACTGAGGTACATCCTTGCTACTTCCATAAACATCTGTACAGACAGCAGTGACATCTGTTTCTTTCCAAGGTGTGTGGAACAAAGTGAATGGCAAGTTACTTTCTCTTTTTTTAAGGGTTTTACTGCTCTTTTCTCCCAGCAACTTATCCAAATAATTGTGCCACTGGGCCAGTACATCTGCACTGTTCTCAGGTAGGCTCATTCCAAATCGGACAGAGATAAGACTGGAACAGAAAAATCCACATTCGATGCAGGGATCAATTGTATGTCCTTGAATCATCATAGCCATAAAACCTGCAGTTAAAGCAAAAAGTATGGCTAATATAACAAGCTTATCTGATATAATATATGAAGTGGAAAGAAAAGAATGTATAACAATTTATAACAATTCTTCACTCAACACCTTCACTAGCAGTATCCAGCACAAACATCCTAAATGAAATCTCTCATGAGAAAACTATCTCTCTGGAACTGTGAAGATGATGATCAACAGTAAATGATATGAAGACATCTACACACAACATTTTATGAAACTGGGTATGGAACATGTTTTAAGCAAGATTTCCAGGAGATTCCTGTAGGAGAGGGACCACGATGAACTCTAGCTTATAGCCATGCAGAGTCTGTCACTAGGAACATCAGTGGAGTTATAAGATGGGATCTTTGTGTGGAGTTATAAGATGGGATCTTTGCGTGGAGTTATAAGATGGGATCTTTGCATGGAGTTATAAGATGGGATCTTTGCGTGGAGTTATAAGATGGGATCTTTGCGTGGACTTATAAGATGGGATCTTTGCGTGGAGTTATAAGATTGGATCTTTGCGTGGAGTTATAAGATGGGATCTTCGCGTGGAGTTATAAGATGGGATCTTTGCGTGGAGTTATAAGATGGGATCTTTGCCAGCATAATGTTATCACTCTAAATACAGTCATCTCTGCTCTAGAGTAAGTCATCATTCCACTTATTTGTCATCATTAGTTCTTATTTAGGTCTGCATATATTTGGGCAATGCAATGTTCATAGCAGTTCATTTTAATAAACTTTGTGTTATGTGTGTTACAGTAATCAACTTTGTATTCTACATATTATGGTAATCAACTTTGGTTTTAAGGACTGTAGTAGCCAGAGGTGGGTGGAAGATAAGCTCTCCACTTCAATTAAATATCTCCAAGGCGTGCGTCTCAAATAGCCTCTACAGTCCATCTCCTGGCCTTCTCATGGTGGAACTGTTTAAACTGACAGGAGAAAGGGCGAAAGGCGAGTATCTGGTGCCTGAAAACCAGACGCTTCGGGTAGACGAGACTCGTTAGTCTCAGTTGGTAGCTCATCTAGGAGAAGGAAAACTCTAACTTCAAAACCCCCTGCTACCTTGTAGGGTGGGCTCTGGCCAGAGCCAAAGTCTAGTGGAGTAAACCATAAACAAACCAGTGGAAGGTAAGGGGAAACCAACACTGTACATTCAACCAGCACTGTACATTCCCAAGAACAATCATGACAATCCACAATTCTCTGAATCAAAATGATGTTAATGGGGGTTCCAGTGGAACCACCTCGTCCGGTAGGGACTATCATGTGCGACAGGTGATACCAGATCGTCATCCAACTACTGTAGGCAAAGAAAACACAGGCAAAGAAAACACAAGTAACACCACAGTAATTGCAACATGGAACATTAGAACACTAACAGAGCTTGAAAAACTGGAAAACATCGAACAAGAAATGAAAAGAATGGAAATTAACATCCTTGGTTTACGTGAAATGAGATGGACTGGAGCAGGAAGCAGAGATCATAAAGACTTCAAAATAATATATTCCAGGGGAAACCAGTGTAGAAATGGAACTGGCATATTGGATAAGAAAACAGCAAGAACCGTGAAAGGTTTCTGGTGCATATCGGACAGAGTGTTAATGGTTAAATTACAGGGCCACCCAATAGACACGAATCTCATCCAAGTATACGCAACAATTTCAGAAAGCTCTGATGATGAGATAAAAGAATTTTACAACAATCTGGACATGTCAATGAAACAGTGCAAACCATGAGAAGTAAACTTTGTGCTGGTTGATTTAACTGCGAAAGTAGGGACTGAACCAGACAATGAAGCTACTGGCAAGTATGGACTAGATATCAGAAATACAAGAGGAGAGATGTTGATTGAGTGGGCAGAAAAGAATAAAATGATAATAGGAAATACTTGGTTTTAGCAACACCCAAGGTGACTATGGACATGGAAAAGCCCAAATAATAACATACATAACCAGATAGATTACATTATGATCAACAGAAGATTCAGGAACTCATTAATATCCGTGAAAACAATACCAAGTACAGACTGCAACAGTAACCACATCCCAGTTATAGGAAAAGTGAGAATCAGGCTAAAGAGGTTAAAAGCAGCAGCTACAAACACAGAACTAGATAGAGAGCTGTTACGGAAAGATAAAGCAATACAAGAACAATACAGGACCATAGTACATAATAGGTATAATGCTACAGAGAAGATTGAAATGACTGATGAACAATGGAATATGCTTAAAGACTCTATTCAGCAAACATCTATCGAAATCCTCCCTCTAAATAAATGACACGCTAAACAAGGGCGGATGAAAGAAGAAATTTTGCAACTAATGGATTGAAAAAGAAGTCTTAAGGAAGATAAAGATGAATATGACAAAATAAATAAAGAAGTAAGACACAAATGCAATAAAACTAAGGAGGATTGGCTAAATAAGAAATGTAGTGAAATAGAGACAAACCATCATGGAAACACAAGAGATATGTACAAATAAATAAAGGAATTAACAAACAAAAGGACATACCATAAGACTGGTTGCCTGAAATCAAAGGAGGGGCATACAATAATGGACAGTGATGAAATAATGGCACGATGGTGTGAATACATTAGAGAACTCTATGAGGACAACAGAGGCAAAATAGATATACGAAATAATAATGAAGGGCCTCACATATTAAAAGCAGAAGTGGAAGAAGCCATCAAACACATGTGTTCTACATGTTACAGTAATCAACTTTGTTTTCTACATGTTACAGTAATCAACTTTGTGTTCTACATGTTACAGTAATCAACTTTTTGTTTTCTACATGTTACAGTAATCAACTTTGTGTTCTACATGTTACAGTAATCAACTTTGTGTTCTACATGTTACAGTAATCAACTTTGTATTTGAAATGTGTACAATAACTTGCACTTGATATAATGTCTACTCTATTCAAACTTGTACTTGATGAGATGTTTCAGAATCATCTGAAAATCGTACATGATGGCCACTATAACCAGTTCTAAAATCTACTTGATGTCTACAATACTCAACTCAGCATCCATCACAATAGCTACATTAATTAACAAAACATCTGACACAATGTCTACAGTGTAATAAGGACAAACAACAGAAGATATTTATTACAAGCAACACCACAATTGGTCACTGAAGGTATCTCTATGTACAGAAACTAACCATGAAACCACTGAATAATAAATGTCTTTTGATACATTTACATTTCTTTGAAAAAAATGACTGCACCTGTATGATGCTGACAATGCTGTGTTCAGAAAGCAGTAAGCACAATACACACATACTGTCCCTGTAGTGTGTGCAACTCATTCACATCTCTTCCACCAAATTAAAAAAAACATTATAAAATCTTATATCTTATATCCTTCCCGTGCCGTTAGACGTCACATAGGGCTCGCAAAGTAGTTCGCCAATTTTTCCTGTCTTCGGCGAGTCTTTCAACCTCATCAAAGGATTTTATGCCTGTTAACTTGGCCTCTCTTAATAATGTTCTCTTCAGAGTTTCACGCGGTCTGCCCCTTTTTCTTCGGCCTGTTGTGTTCCACTTGATAGCTTGTTTTGGGATTCTCTGCTCATTTCTTCTCATCAAGTGGCCAACATATGTCCATCTCCTTTTCCTGATCACCCGTGAGACTGGTTGTTGTTCAGTCATCTGTCTTATCTCTGCATTGTTCTTGAATTCATTCCACTTGATGCCGAGTATTTTCCTTAGGCATTTGTTTTCAAAAGAGTCTAATTTCTTTTCTATTTCTTTAGTTGTTTTCCAGCTTTCGCATGCATAAATGAGGGTGGATATTACATTTGAATTGAATAGTCTTAACTTGGTTTTTGTGCTTATAACTTTTGAATTCCATATGTTCTCAAGATTCTTGAAGATTGATGCTGCTTTTGCAATTCTGATCCTAACTTCCTTTCTAGTGTCACCATCCTGGTCTATGTAGCTGCCAAGGTATGCAAATTGATTGACTTCTTCAATATCTGTCCCTTCTATGTGTATTTTTCCATTTTGATTGATGGGAATTTTCATTATTTTTGTTTTGTCCTTGTTAATTTCAAGTCCTATTTTGCTAGCCAGTGAAGATAGGCTATCTGTTTTTTCTTGCATGGAATTCACATTATTACTGATAAGAGTTATGTCATCTGCAAAATCAAGATCTTCTAGTTGGGTCCCATGTACCCAGTCAATACCTGTGTTACCTGTGCAGCATTTTTTCATTATGAAGTCTATTGTAATCCCAAAAAGTAAAGGAGACAGTATACATCCTTGTTTCACGCCTGTTTCAATCTGGAACCATTCACTCATCCCTTCTTCTGTCTTGACTGCACAACCATATCCATTGTATAAGTCCTTAATGATGTTGACAATTTTAGATGGTATTCCATATAGACATAAAATTCTCCATAATGAATCTCTGTGTATGCTATCAAATGCCTTCTTAAAATCTATGAAATTCAGTATTAATGGTTTCTGCTTTTCAATATGTTCTTCAAGTATTATTCTGAGAGTAAAGATCTGGTCGAGACAGCTTCTCCCTTTTCGAAATCCTGCTTGTTCTTCTCTCATTGCAGTATCCACTATATCTTTGAGTCTATTCAAAATGACCTTGCAAAATACTTTTGACACAACTGATATTAAGGTTACTCCTCTCCAGTTGTTACAGTCACTAAGGTTGCCCTTTTTTGGTATTTTCACAATGATTCCCTTCTTCCATTATAAAATGCTTAATGTGAATATATTATTTCTATATCTATTTCCATGATTACATAAATAATTAAGTTACATGGTAACTGTCAAGCTTTCATAATTACTAGCACACTTCTATAAACAACTGAGTTACAGGATAACTGCCATGCTTCCATGAACAATTATGTTACATAGTAACTGCCACACTTCTATAAACAGTAACAATACAAGGAAACAGCCATGCACTAACCTGCGACAAATGCACGCTCCACCCCGAATCTGTCAACAACCATCGACTTTTTTGTAAATTTTGACTTGTACCTGGCAGAACTGCCAGTACAAAGATCTGAAAGATTCAGTAAAATTCAAATGACACATTCACAACTAAATATAATGAGATTCATGAAACCATGGAGATCTCTAGGACAAAGACCTAGTTGACATCATGAGATAGCTATACCAGAAAAGGGAAGTAATCATCACAGTGCTTCTGGTGTGAATCTGCAAGTAATATAACTTGAAACTAGTACTGTACATTGTGTCAGCCACACTTCCTGGCATTATTACCAACTTACAACCATTTGTTGTTATACTTTTCCAAATCCTATATACATATAGTATATGATACTAATCATACTAAAAACTGACACTTATGAGATTGTTCAGTATGTGCTAATTCTGACAGCTAGTTTTCTAATAATCTATAAATAGCTCTGCATTTTTCACTTTATGCCAGCTGAGTTGACATCCAACAGATAATCTAATACATCACTCTTTCTACATTTCCATCACAAGAAAGGCCAATCATACACTCATTCACAAGTATTTCATAATTGTATGTCAAGAGTTACTTTAGAAAGATTAATGTATTTGTAACAGTTAAAGAAACAAATGTATATCTGATGCTATTTAATTCTTCCTTGATGCTTTCCGGTTTCAAAAGAAGAAAAGTCAGATGGTTTGCACAGACAAAAGAAGACAAGTCAGATGGTTTGCACAGACAAAAGAAGAAAAGTCAGATGGTTTGCACAGACAAAAGAAGACAAGTCAGATGGTTTGCACAGACAAAAGAAGAAAAGTCAGATGGTTTGCACAGACAAAAGAAGACAAGTCAGATGGTTTGCACATACAAAAGAAGAAAAGTCAGATGGTTTGCACAGACAAAAGAAGAAAAGTCAGATGGTTTGCACAGACAAAAGAAGACAAGTCAGATGGTTTGCACAGACAAAAGAAGAAAAGTCAGATGGTTTGCACAGACAAAAGAAGACAAGTCAGATGGTTTGCACAGACAAAAGAAGACAAGTCAGATGGTTTGCACAGACAAAAGAAGACAAGTCAGATGGTTTGCACAGACAAAAGAAGAAAAGTCAGATGGTTTGCACAGACAAAAGAAGACAAGTCAGATGGTTTGCACAGACAAAAGAAGACAAGTCAGATGGTTTGCACAGACAAAAGAAGACAAGTCAGATGGTTTGCACAGACAAAAGAAGAAAAGTCAGATGGTTTGCACAGACAAAAAAAAAACCAAACAGCCTGTTCACACACAAAAAAGAATATCAAAACCTTCATGGAGACAAAAACATCAATTTGTTCACACACACACACACACAAACCATCAGATTGTTCACACAGACAAAAAACAATCAGGAAAGAAGTCAGTCACTTCACTTAGACTAAAAAAAGTCAGCTATTTCACACAGATAAAAAGAAGTATGTCACTTCACTCAGACAAAAAAAAAACTCAGTCACTTCACTCAAACAAAAAAAAACTCAGTCACTTCACTCAGACAAAAAAAAACTCAGTCACTTCACTCAGACAAAAAAAAAGTCAGTCACTTCACTCAGACAAAAAAAAAACTCAGTCACTTCACTCAGACAAAAAAAAAACTCAGTCACTTCACTCAGACAAAAAAACACTCAGTCACTTCACTCAGACAAAAAAACTCAGTCACTTCACTCAGACAAAAAAAGTCAGTCACTACACTCAGACAAAAAAAGTCAGCCACTACACTCAGACAAAAAAAGTCAGCCACTACACTCAGACAAAAAAAAACTCAGTCACTTCACTCAGACAAAAAAAGTCAGTCACCACACTCAGACAAAAAAAGTCAGTCACTACACTCAGACAAAAAAAAAAACACTTTACACAGTTTTAGAAAAAGTCAGTCAGCTGAAACAGATAAGAAAAAAAAACCCTAACAATCTAATAAATACATTTCTTGTAGAGCATTGTAGTAATGAAAAAAAAGCAACAGCATGACTATTTGTGCTGAGTAAATTGTTTAGTACTTATGTCTTCTAGTTTGTCTCTCATTTACCCGTTCTTTCACAAGATGAGCACACACCACACATTCTGCCTCTTACAAGATTCTGAGGAGAGTGAATGTTTAGTATTTGTGCAAGTTGTCAAACCATCATATGTCTTAGTGTATCCCCTACTTCAACTGGTATGAAGAAAGTCTCTTGCCCTCTTGATTCCACAAAACAACTCATAAAAGATGTACATCTACACTTTTGAAAATATCACAGAGTTTCATGAGATGGCTGAAAATAGGTAGGGTGGAGCCTCACCATCAGTTACAAATAGCCCTTATGTAGATTTTTATATGAGAATTCACTCTGTAACCTTTGATTCCCCCAATCCAGTGCTTAAAAAGCAGTGAATGTGACAGCCACATACTGTTCACATACAAAATTACATCAAGGACACACCACATAAACTGCTTTACTGTGTCAAGTTTCTGTACACTTACTTATTATATTGGTATGATAAAGGTATATACATAACCTGTATGAACAATGGCTGAAGTAATCCCATCACTCACAATGACTGTGCAGGACTTCTTGGACAAATCCTTCATAAACAGGTAGATATCCCAGGCTTTTCTGCAGCTCCTGCAACACTGGGCACAAGAAAATATGGCCATAATATTAACACTACAAAAACACTTTTCCCACAAAATGTACATCAACAACGGCCAGTATTTCTAGCTCTTTCCGTGCGGCAGAAGAAACACGGACGTGTCATGGCGTGCGGGAGTAAAACGCGGCTCTTGATCTGTAAGGGGGTATAGTTGTAAAATGGAATGGAAAACAGTATTTCCATGTACTTCTGTATAATGTGTCAAAGTGTAGCTAAATGAATGAAAATTTCATAAATGCAGAGTTTTTTAGGAAAAAAGAAGCAATGTGATGTTTTCAGACACTGATTGTGGCCAGCTCACCATCGGCTAGGTCTAGATTCGCGTTACTTACCCCTACTTACCATCTAAGATGTCTAGATCTACTTGTCGATCTCGTATTGTGACTCCGTATTGCATTTTTGCTCAATGAATGTCTGAAATAACCTCCTAACTACTTCTCCAGTCGTCTAAATATGTCTAAATCTACTTAGAAAACATTCAAGAGCAGCGGGGTGGCCATAGGCTATGTCCATACCCCTATCTACATCGTCAAAAATTGAAAAATTTCCATGCTTCGCGTCCTTGTTCTCGCTCGGCATCGCTCGTAACTAGGCACGCATTCTCCATTTTGAAAGTGTCACCGGAATCGCGGACGAAATATGTACAACGTAAATGTTACACCGCTTGTTTTAATGGAACAAATAATGTCGAATTTTCGACCATACGGTAGCTTGGGACCACCGGAAGTGTCGAAAGAGCTAGAGAATCTATGCATAATTTTAAAAACAGAAGAAAGACTACAGTCAGAAAATCTATACATAAGATCAGTACTACAAGAAAATATATGTTAATAAAGAAATAATGAAATTCTTCAGCTAGTAATATGTAACTGCATATACATAACTACTCAACTTTTTTTACATGTGTAGAAAATATGGAAAAATCATACCTGCACACATATATAACAGCAAAACCACGCAGGCAGTGGAAAAAAAACCACAACATACAGATATATATTGTACATGCAAACTCAAATACTCAAACAAGAAAAACAAATAAAAGTCTTGGAAAAACTGTTCACATTTTATTTTTTAAAATGAAGAAGTTAAAAAAAAAAACTATGAATATATTGTCTTATGAGAAGGGAGTAAAACTGGCACAGGAAAAATCATAGGAACTGCAAACAACTGCATGCAAAGCAGCAAATGTATCAATGAAGTAAATGGCAATAGTTTTACTTCAATAATGAAAACCTAATAAAATTTCAACAGCATTATTGAAAAATAATTTCTTAACTTTCAAAAATAACAAAAACGACTTCAGAAAACTGAACAGTAACAGTAACTTAAAGATTCTCTACTCATATTTCATAACTTCTTGACCACTGAAAACAATTCTGTATTTAATAAATGTCCGGTGTAGTTTTAATCTATAATAACAAAAGTTTTTCTCACTTAATTCACAACCCCATATATCAGTGTAATATATGTAGCCTGGAATCCTGGGATGCATGTTCCAGAAATGGAACCTTCCACTGATGATTTAATTATTTTAGACTAATGAAAATCTAGATTTTCTGCCAGCTGCTGCATGTGACACATCATGTCCTGTAACTGCTGTTGGCACATGACATATCATGTCCTATAACTGCTGTTGGCACATGACACATCATGTCCTATAACTGCTGTTGGCACATGACACATCATGTCCTATAACTGCTGTTGGCACGTGACACATCATGTCCTATAATTTCTGTTGGCACATGAAACATCATGTCCTATAGCTGCTGTTGGCACGTGACACATCATGTCCTATAATTTCCGTTGGCACATGACACATCATGTCCTATAACTGCTGTTGGCACATGACACATCATGTCCTATAACTGTTGTTGGCATGTGACACATCATGTCCTATAACTGCTGTTGGCACGTGACACATCATGTCCTATAGCTACTGTTTGTACCAGCAGTGATCTTTGTTACAACAAATTCTTGTAATCAGTATTATCTGATTTTTTTAGCTCACGAATTGTCACTTATGTTGTTCACTGCATTAGCCATCAATCGTCTTGCTATTATATTATTTGCCTCCAGCTTTTCTTGTTATCAAAGTCAGTTCTTCTCCAAACTCTTTTGTTATAAATGCTGCTTGTTCACCTGTATGTCTACTGTCATCAATGTTAGTTATTTGGTCTCTATCTCTGTTGTTACCAATGTTAGCTGTTTGCATACAATCTCTATTGTTATCAACATTAGTTGTCTGCCTCCAATCTCTCTTATCAATGTTAGTTGTTTGACTCCTTTGTTGTTATCAATGTTAGTTGTCTGTTTGTAATCTCTCTTATCAATGTTAGTTGTTTGTCTCCAATCTCTGTTATCAATGTTAGTTTTCTGTCTCCAAACTCTCTTATCAATGTTAGCTGTTTGACTCCTGTGTTGTTATAAATGTTAGTTGTCTGTCTCCAATCTCTTATCAATGTTAGTTGTTTGACTCTAATCTCTGTTATCAATGTTAGTTGTCTGCCTCCAATCTCTGTTACCAATGTTAGCTGTCTGCCTCCAATCTCTGTTACGAATGTTAGCTGTCTGCCTCCAACCTCTGTTGTCATCAGTGTTATTTGATGTTGCTGGCATCAGTTCATGCTATCATGGATATTTTCAATGTGTCAATCACCAATGCCTATTTAGTGTGACGAATGTTATTCTTTGGATGTAGACATCAATCCCTCTTGTAGCATGTGTTGTCTGATAAAATCAGTCACCAGCCATAAGTTTTGGTGCATATTATTCATTATGTTAACGTAATGATCTGTGTTACATTAGTGATTCTTAATGTGGGGTTCATTGAAACCCCAGGTGATCCCAGAGGGGAGTTTTGGGGCTCCATGGACTGCTTCATTTTTAACAAAAAATGTTAGCATCATCTGGGTCCTACATGGTGAGCATAAAGTCAAAAATGTATTCTACAAAAACTATGCTAGGTAACATAACATGTCATGTTTTCAAATTTTACCTCAATTAAAACAGTGTTTTGTTTTACTTGATTCATGCACTTAACATGTGCTCCATTTGTTGCCCAGATAATTCTATGGCATACTTGATTTCTTGACGTTATCTTTGCTTTCAAAGTTTCAATATCAGGAACTGGTGAATTGAACATTTTTTTTCCTTAGCACTCTATTTAAAAACAAACATAGTTATGTCCAGTAAACACAGTGGCCTTCACATTGGACTATCTCTTCCAATCCTTCAGTCTGTAAAGTCTGCATTAAAGTGAGGATGCACCATATGGTTGGAAAACTATCCATTGTTGAAACTCTTCAATGGGGGGGGGGAGCCCGATAAGGTAATCAGTGACCCATAGCTGATATGCCAGTGTCAGGGTTAGTGATCCATAGCTGACCAAGACCCTGTCCCACCTCTCTGTAGTACCCTCAGTAACAGGCACAGCCTGGCTAACCGGGCAAGGATCGCCACAGTCCTCATGGTGGTGGAGTCTGCTAAAGAAGCATTGCACATCCCCTGCTTTTTAGCTGTACTCCAGGACTGAAAAAGTAGCCGCTATAACCAGCTCCCACGCCGATACGATGCTGTGTCTCAACATCTCTACAGCATCGGCTGCAAAGAACAACAGCTCACAGTCACAGGGAGTTCATACAAATACAAGTATTGAGGTGAAACATAAAGCTCCAACATATCCAGGTAAACATTTGCTGAAACTGTGGGCTCTGTGAAGAATATATGTCCAAAAACTTTGGTGTCTATTAGACCACACCAAATCTTCACTTTTGGGCTGTCTAAAACAACACATGAGTTCTCTGACAATGCCCCTCCCCCACCCCACCAGACACTGTGTTTGTTTTGCTTCCCCAAAGTATGAAAGGTAGCCTCATTAATAAAAAAAAAAGCTTAAGGCAATCATTGTCTTCAACAATTCACTGCAGAATCTCTGTAGCAAAAACAGCAGGTCAGTGATAGTCTTCTGGCTACAAATCTTGAACAATTTACACTTAGTGCATACGTAAACAAAGCCATTCATGCAAAATTGTAACAACTGTGCTGTGAAGTATGTAAAGTTTATCTGACATGCTTTCTAAGGACTGCACTGAAAAGCAATATATGCAACATGAACAATTTCTTTATTCGCACCAGGTCTAGCAGTTCTTTTATGGTTACCAACACTACCAATCTCTTTACACTTTGCACACCAACCTTCCATGCACTTAACATCTGCTGGATCTTATCCATAATCATTTCTGAACTTTTGTTGAACTTAACTGGTGAATTTGTTTCATGATACCACATGAAGGGCTTTCTCCTTCACCGATGCCATTTTGATACTAGTGATTGCAGTGCTACCTGTACAGAAAGGGGAACAAAGCTAAGAATCACCAGCTTCTATTATGACACCACAATGTTCATGCTTCTATCTAGTATAGTTTTCAAGATACAGTTTTTCTTAATGAAGGATGGACTTTATGATCACCCTGTATTTATTATTTTTATTGAAGGGTCCACAGCTGTTCTCAGGTTGGAAGTGGGATCCATGGGCAAAAAAGTTATGAACCACCATGTAATACCAGAGCTGGCACATATAAGCCAGCACCAAATAAAACCCAGCTGATACTTACTGTGTTCTGCTGCTGTAGAGCCAGAATAAACATGATATAAATTTGACATAATAGAGATAACTAGATTACATTCACTGGTTAAGTATCACTAGTATATTTAACAAAAACATTTATGTAGCAAGATAATTGCTGAGATAAAGCTGTTTACTCGTGTATATGTATGTGAAATAGAACAGAATAATTACTGTATAAAAACTGTCAGGTTTTTTCAAAACATCCCTAGAGCTGTGATCTTAAATGTTCTTAACTGTGTAATATATGTAGTCATTCACAGTAGCCTGCTTAGAATCTTGGGATAGAATTAACACTTGGCAAACTCCATCATGTACATGAGAGTTCATTATTATTAGTCTGACTAGGAGGTAGTTTGGGGCCTTTGTCAACTCTAGTTTATGGAGCTTACTGAGAAGCCTAAGACTGCAATTCACTAAAAGGACATATTCCATCTTAGGCCATGGGGTCATTATCATCACTAGGCTGAAGTATAAACTTCTCAACAGCCTGTGTCATTCTGATAACGAAATCAGTTGCTAATATAAGTTCTAACAAATGTGTTTCTGCACTTGATTTTCTGGTCAACAACAGAACATGTGATGTTTACCACTGACTACATGAAGACTAAAATACTTACAGGAACATTGAAGATCTTAATAAAAGTATTAGCAGTCTGTTGAACAAATACAAGAAAATGTTTCATGAGGGAACATTATAATAAAAGATGTTACTGAACTTTGCCAAATGCACAAAGTGTCTCTCCTATTCCCGCATTAATGTTTTTGTGTACAGAAAAGGTGACCATAATTCACACTGCAAAAACACATGCACTCGCAGGCATACACACATATACACAGATAGCACGTCCCATAAGTCTTTGTGCAGTTTTAAACTTGACTAACTTTCCAAATATCTCTCTCTCTCTCTGAACCTTAAGTGCCCAGGGCACATGGGGCTTCCGCAAGAGTTTTCCACAAATGCCTGTCCTTTGCCTTTTTTTCTGCTCTTGCCCAGGTGAGCCCTCTATTGCTCAACATCCTTTCTGTTGTTCTTCTCCATGTCTCTTCGGTCTACCCTTACTTCTGTCCCCCTGTGGTGTCCATCTTAGTGCTATTTTTGGTAGTGAGTTGTCAGTCATTCGGAGCACATGTCCCAACCATCGCCAGCGTCTTTCCTCAATAATTGTTGTCAGTGGCTTCATCTGCATTTCTGCCAATAAGATGTTATTTCTTATGGTGTTTGGCCAGAATATTTTCCTAATTCTTCATAAACATTTAGTCTGGAAAAAATTCAACTTGTTTTCTATGGTTTTGGTGATTTTCCAGCATTCACTTCCATAGAGTAGTACACTTAGAACATTACTCTTAAATATCCTCATTTTCATATTTATGCTTAGTTTTTTTGATTTCCATATAGTCTGCAGCACTGCAAAAGCCTGGTTTGCTCTAGTAAGTCTGCTGCTGATGTCCTCTGTGCTGTCTCCATTTTCTACTACTCTGCTGCCAAGGTATACAAATTCGTTGACTTCCTCCACTAACTTGCTATCTACTCTGAGTACATTTCTGTTGTTCACATTTTGGTTCATTAACTTTGTCTTTCCTACGTTGATCTTTAGTCCTATGTTGTTTTTCCAAATATAAACATCACAAATTCAAAACAAGCATTATTATATTTCTATTATTTGTTTATTTTAGAACTTCAACATAACCTCCATCTCATGGGGTAAAAAATTGTTATTAATTATATGTGGGAAAAATAATGTGTACATTTTACTTCATGTATTAAATAATGTTGTGTAAAATTCATACAGGGATTAATCTGCATCAAAGATGCAACAACAACAACAACAACATATAAATAAAGCAGGAAGATCAAGCTGTAAATAAATGAAAAAATTCTAAAGGAAATCTTGGTTCTAGAAGCAGGACAGGAAAGGTTCAGGCTGGTGCTGAACCAAACGCTCAGCAAGAAAAGATATAGATTGCAGTGGCCAATTCTCTATACAAAAATTTTCAGCAAGAAAGAGACAAAGAGATATACCACAAACAGGAATACAAAAACACCTGTAAGACATATATGAGATGTCAATATTTAAACATAAAAAAAGGAATACAAGGACACCTGTAAGACACACATGAGATGATGTCCATATTTAAATATATATTATATACAGTCAAACCCACCTAATATTACATCGCTTTATGTCACCACCTGGATACTGTCACATACATTTGTATCCCTGGCCAACTCCCATAAGTAATCAATGGGTTTTACTCCCGTTAATATCACCCCACTTACTGCCACAAATCAGTTAATGTCACTGTATTTTTGCACCCGGAGGAGCTAAAGACCCAACTTTGTATCACAGACTGGGCGAGTACAAGCTACAAACATCTCACAAAACATTATCAGCTTTGTGATTCATCAAAGAAGGGGCCAGTCATTTGATCACTGAGTACCTGCCGCATCAACCTTTTCAACATGTGGGCACCAAAACTCCAGTGGTGTCTTCTTCTTCTTCTTCATTCGCACTGTCTGTCTATATCTGCAGTCCTGTCTCTTGGACAAATTTCACTATTTTTTGTAATTCATGTATGGAACCACTGAGCTTATTTTCTTTAGTGGTTTCACTGAGCCAATAATTATTCTCAGTGTCTCCTAGTTGGTGCAGTTCTGGAGGATATGCTACACAGTTTGGGGCACCTGGGCACATGTACATAGATTAGTAGTAAAAAAAAAAAGTAAAGGTAACTCTGTCATGCCTTAGAGGTAAATAGGGATATGGTGTTAGTGCCCATATTTTCCTTGATCTGTCAGCACACTAGAGGGCGATATGGTCAGTATCACGCCTGGCTGCCTTTTCCTTCCCCAACTCCAGAAGAAGTCGAGTACCCACTTTTACAGTTGGGTGACTGGGGTGCCACCAGTCGGATTCGAAATAGATTAGTAGTACCAACCTTAAACTTTGTATACATATGACTTCAGAGTCGGATGTGTCCTGTTCGGAGATGGAAAATGGTGACTTGTTCCTTTCTGTTCAAGTGGTGTGAATGAAAGGCTTACCATAGCTACCCTTTCATGATTAAAATTTGGCTTCTTTCAGTCATTGGTTCCTTTATCGAGATGTAGGCGGTGTTAAGTTAATGTGAGTTGATAATTGGTCAGTCTCAAACTGTATACTGTGAATCATACAGCTGGGAAGTTCTCTCTAGTTTTCATTGTGATAGATAATAGCTACTAAATGCAAGCATGTTGATCTTGATTTGAGGACTAAAATGGATATTACGAAGAAAACTGATGAAAAACTTACAAGAAAGGACATAGCGGATAAATTTGAAATTGACATTTCAACTGTATTTAAAATGTTTTGCAGAAAGAAATGGATATGCCTGACTGGTAGTGTTTGAACCGCTTTCTTGAACGCTTTAAGAAATGTCATAACATAACATTTAAGGTCACTTCACGTGAAGTGGCCCAAGTTAACACTGATATCGTTAATGACTGGATTTCTCGTTTGCCAAAATTTCTGGATGCGTACAGCCAAGATGACATTTTTAACATGGATAAAACAGGCGTGTTTTATAAACTGCTACCGAACAGGACTTTGTGCTTTTTAATGAGAATCGCCACAGTGGCAAACATTCTAAAGATTGCTTAGCAGCTGTCATGTGCTGTAAGATGTCTGGCACTGAGAAGACTTCATTCCTTGTTATTGGAAAGTCATGAAACCCACGATATTTCAAGAACATAAAGAGCCTGCCCATCACTTACAAGACCAACCATCGTGCTTGGATGGTAAGTGGACTGTTTGAGGACTGGGTAATTTCTTTCGACGACAAAATGAACCGAATGAACAGAAAAGTTTTGTTGTTCGTTGACAACTGTCCGGCACACATTGACATCACAAATCTGATGCCCACAAAGCTTGTTTTCCAGCCACTTAACACAACCAGCATGCTGCAACCTTGTGACCAAGGTATCATTTACGCCTTCAAGCAACAGTACAGAAAGTGAATAGTGTGTCATGTGCTGTATGCTGTGAATCAAAAACATGTCGCTGAGATTGACATCAAGATAGCAATTAATTTATGCATATGGCATGGAATGGCATCAGTCAGTCAAGGAGTATGAACTGCTTTCATAAGTCACAGTTTACTTTCCTGCCCGAGCCAGTGATTAATACAAATGCCGGTGATATTTGTGATGTTCCCCTGGACTTGATCACAGATGAAGAGTGGGCAGCAATTTCTGATGGAAATGCCACATTTGATCAGTTCATTTCAGCTGATGGCAGCTTGCTATCAATGGAAATGTATTCAGTCAATTAGATCACTGCTAGTTGCAGTAAAAGCAAGGTAGACAGCGACACCAAGGATAGTGCTGATGATGTCAGTGAGTCCACGCACCAGACACCCACCAAAACTGTTTCTTATGCTCAGTCTGTAAGCATGTTCGAGACTGTGCACTCGTTCATTTACGTGGCGTGAAGCAGGACATTTTTAGTGCTCTATCATGTTTAAATGACTTTAATTAATAGACCAGTTATCACTACATAACACAAAATCACACATTTTTTAGTGCTACTGCTGACAAGTCAGATGCTGCTTAATTATAGTGTTTTCTATACTGTAAGACAAAGATTTACTGTATTTTGTGATTAAAATTAATATATTTTGTGACTAATATATTTTGTGATTGGTACAAGGGGAAGTCACTAAGTAACTCGTAAATGCCTGTTACAAAAAAAAACTAAACGCAACAGTAATTTGAAAACTTAAAATTTTTTAACCTACATTATTCCCCTATTTCTCAACGTAATCACCACCAACATTGATACATTTGTCCCATCGTGTAATCAGTGATGTAATACCCCATGGCGTAAAAATCGGGAGTCTGATTTCTGAACCATTTTTTTACTTCTGTTTCCACCTCTTCGTCACTCGAGAATCTTCTCCCGCCAAGGTGATTTTTCAATGCACCAAACAGGTGAAAATCACTTGGAGCTAAGTCAGGACTATAGGGTGGATGTTCAAGAACTTCCCAACCCAACTGGCTAATTTTCTCTTGGGTTAACCGGGCCGTATGTGGTCTGGCATTGTCATGAAGGAGAAGCACACCTCTAGCCAGCAGACCAGGACGTTTTCTTTGAATTGCATCCCGTAGCATCGATAGAATTTCACAGTACAATACAGAATTCACACTTTCACCATACTTCTGGAACTTCTATCAGCTCTGATAATCTCATTCACATGTTGCACAGTTGCTTCTGTTGCAATCTGAACAGGACGGCCAAGTCGGACTTTGTCAACAATTTCAGTGTGTCCCTGAGAAAATTATTTTACCCAGTTATAGACCGCTTTACATGATAAACACTTTTCAGCATAAACTGTAATCATTTTCTTATGAATGTCCTCAACTGAATGTCCTTTAGCCCACTAAAATTACACTACACTTCTCTGTTCTTCTTTGGTACACACTAACAGTTGGGTGGCCATTTTGTTATTGTTTTGCACATGCGCACATAGCTCCCAGCACCCCCCACCCCTACATGCAACTATTATAAAGTTGGATGATGGTACTATCTAAGGACATATTTAAATATTACCTGATAACTGCCACTGATAAAATATTTCAATCTGCGAGTTACTTAGTGACTTCCCTTCATACATATTGTATCCGATGATGATAGTTTCGACTGTTTGTTGTGTTTAATGTAGCAAATATGGGATGGACGGACACATGCACACACACTGACCCAATTAAGTCATTTTTACAGGACTCCTGTATATGTCAACTCCACTTATTGTGATCACATTTTGACAGTCCTGATGATGTGACATTAAACAAGTTTGACTATATATAAAACAACTATGATTCATACTACCTACCTTTTTGTTAAAAAAAATGATGTCAGTATAGCTGAGTATTGTGGAAACTTCTTCCTTTGCCTTGATCAAGCATATTGGTCGATGTAGAATGACAAAGAAATGGTTAAAGCGAGAGCAGGAAAAATAGGCTAATTTTTGGTTAGCTTTGGGCATGAGCAACATGCTAAGATCCTGAAATGGCAAAATACATACAATTAACAAACAGAAACAAAATTTTAAGTACTACATTAATGATATGTAATACTAATGCAAAGTAAATATGTAGCATGATTGCTCATTAACATATTTAACTCTTTCCGTGTGTTTGGTCATTATAGTGACACTTCCGGTGTCCCGAAGCTACCATATGGTCATTATAGTGACAATTGTTTGTTTCATTAAAACAAGTGGTGTAACATTTAGATTGTACATATTTCGTCCGCGATTCCGGTGACACTTTCAAAATGGCGAAAGAGTGCCTAGTTACGAGCGATGCCAAGCGAGAAAAAGGATGAGAAGCATGGAAATTTTTCAATTTTTGATGATGCAGATAGGAGTATGGACATAGCCTATGGCCACCCCGCTGCTCTTGAATGTTTTCTAAGTAAATCTAGACATATTTAGACGACTGGAGAAGTAGTTAGGAGTAGTTAGGAGGTTAGTTCAGACATTCATTCAGCGAGAATGCAACACAGAATCACAATACGAGATCGACAAGTAGATCTACACATCTCAGATGGTAAGTAGTGGTAAGTAGGGCAGATCTAGACCTCGCCGATGGTGAGCTGGCCACAATCAGTGTCTAAAAACATCACATTACTTCTTTTTTTCCTAAAAAACTCTGCATTTATGAAATTTTCATTCATTTAGCTATACTTTGAAACATATTAAGTATACGTAAGTATATGGAAATACTGTTTTCCATTCCATTTTACAACTAGACCCCCTTACAGACCAAGACCCGCGTTTTTACTCCCGCACTCCAGAACATGTCCGTGTTTCTTCCTCCAGCATGGGAAGAGTTAATATGTGCTGAGTAAAAAATGTGTTGATGATAAAGCCTCTCTGTTCTGTGCAGTCCTTGGTATCTGTAATCCGATAAATTGATTTCTTTTGCTGGCCTCCATCACGTGCCACCTGGTGAGAAAATGCACTGTAGTACTTTATTTTTCCCCAAACATCTAGCCACATTTTCCCCTTTGTGTTTTCTTCATGCCATAAAACATTGTTTTTGAATTTCCTGTTACTGACTCTAACTATGACTGGGAAGAACAGGTAACAGATTGTATCACATGGAGCATGACCTTCTTCGAGGGGGATATAATATTTTTTCACATAGTAAATGCTATCTGCATCTTAATAGGCTCACTTACTGAAGTATAAATGATGTTGGCCCTCTCTAACAACTTGGTAACACTGGGCTTGTCCATGAATAAAGTACTGATGCCAGTCCTTCTGTCTACATAGAAGATTTCACTATGCCTGCAGCATCAAAAAACATCTAATTGGAAAATCATATGCCACAAGTAAAAGCCATTTACCTCAAAATATGAGACTGACCACTAAATCTAGATTTCTGTTTCAGCCTGGTATGTCCTGAGAGTGTCCTGTCAATGCAGAAGTCAGGGATGATAACATGATTCTAGACTGTCATATGACATACCTTTGTCAGTGTTTGTGTAGCCTATCCTTCACTCTGCTGTGGCTGGCACACTCTTGTCTTTGTGTCCAAGTGGTCCATGGACTGATCTACAACTTTCTCATACAGTAAACCCTCAGGCCCAATACATTTTTTTGAGTACAGCAATAAAATTGGCCACAGCGGATTTAGATAAGACAAATATGAAAATAACAAATTTATAATTACTGGCAGAGACATCAACAGCTGAACAGCTGAGACATCAACAGCTGAACAGCTGAGACATATATTGCTGCAATACTACGACAACTTACCGTTTTCTGAGATGAAGAACCAGCACAGTTGAAGTAGTTATGTTCTCTACTTCTTCAAGTCGAAACCCTACTTTTGTCTTTCTACACACTTCTATCAAAGTCAGGGCATCTTCATCCATTGCTCTTGCTCCAAGAAACACCACTGACTTAGGTGTGGGTGATATCCACTGAGATGAGAGCAATGGACATGTTGCAGCAGGATTATGATAACAGAAAACACTGTATATTCAGCTGCATATTCAGTGACAAAGAAAGATTATGTGTGTTTGAAACAATACAAAATATAATGAGTCAGTGCTACAGAAATCTACAGGAAGCATAACAAGGGGACAGTGTTATACTATTCTGCTTCACAGATTCTTCTTCGCTGGTAGTCATCATTTGTTTCCCTTGTATTTATGCTTCATTTACTTTGTTTCTATTATCACCAGTGATTGTGCTAGGATTTTTGGAAACTGATACAACTGTACCTGTTTTTCACCGTGCATGAAATAGTTTTTGAAACGCCAGTTTTCTCAGTACAAGATTTATTACTTTTTGTAAAGTAAAATGAAACACACTTTACAAACGTATGTGTAAAATTTTATCCTTTTCTTTTTTGTGGTGAAGTTTAATCTGAAAAAGATGCTCAAATGATGAAGCAAATCCAAAGCTGGCTGATTTTCCCCCCACACAAACTGACAAGTGGTCTACATGGCTGATTACCCTCCTATTAATTTCGCTGGCTGATTTTTACTAAATTTTTTTATAATGTAAACTGGGTCCAGTAACTGATGACCTCCAAATGTTTTGGTTTTCTCTTTTCTAACAGGTAATTTACTGGCAACTGCTGGTTAATGCAATTACTGATTATCACTAACAAATGGCAAGTGTCACTGGGAGCAAAGATGACTGTGCTGATGTGACAGCATGTTATCGGGGCCAGCAAATCTATGCTGAGCAAGACTCTATCCAACCTCTCTGTTCGTGCTCCTTGTAACAGTCATAGTCTTGCTAGCAAAGCAGAGTTTTCTGTGGTTCCTATGTGCTTAAAAGCTACTTCTTTTGGGTCTGCCCCTGATGAGTTAGCCACTTTAACTCTGCTCTCAATTCAACACAGTGCTGTGGTCTTGCATCTTCATGGTGATGGCTGCTAAGAATATCTTGCTGGCAGCTCCAGGGAGATAACAGTAAATGTCCTCATGTTTCTAGTGCAAGTCATGGCAATAAATAAATAAATAAAAAACTTTGGCTTAATCTCTTTGTATGCCCATCATAATCTTTGGAACAACCACTTTATCAACCAAAGAAAATAAATGTTATGTACCATTAGGCTTCTTCTTCTTCTTCTTCGTTCGCTTCTACCACCAAGATCACCCTGTGATCCTACTGAAACTGGCTCTAAATCAGTGAATGTCCATCTAAAGCCTAAGGGAAACAACTATATCTACAAGCTGAATGGTAGGCTGACCCTAAATCAATCACTTGCTTCTGGCCTACATAACATGCTTCTGAGAATGTTACAACTTACAGCAGTATCAGTTGGAGCTATGATGATTTTATTTCTTTCACAGCATAAAACAAAAACTTATCAATTACTGACAGAAAGTAGTTAACTTCAATCAAATAAATTACATTTTCATGATAACCTTGTGGACCGCATGCAGGACATCTCTGGTCCATCAGAAAAATAATGAAGCACACCAGCGTCTACTGTACATATAGCAGTCATTAAAAAAATAATCCTTTCATGTAAACAGTACTCCACACTTGTTCCAATAAATATGACCACATGCTGGGAAAACACTGGGCAAATGATGGAAAACAGAACAAACAAATAAGTTACCTGTATTATCTGTGCTATGTCAAGGCCAAATAGGTTACCTGTATTATCTGTGCTATGTCAAGACCAAATAGGTTACCTGTATTATTTGTGCTATGTCAAGACCAAATAGGTTACCTGTATTATCTGCGCTATGTCAAGACCAAATAGGTTACCTGTATTATCTGCGCTATGTCAAGACCAAATAGGTTACCTGTATTATCTGTGCTATGTCAAGACCAAATAGGTTACCTGTAATATCTGTGCTATGTCAAGACCAAATAGGTTACCTGTATTATCTGTGCTATGTCAAGACCAAATAGGTTACCTGTATTATCTGTGCTATGTCAAGACCAAATAGGTTACCTGTATTATCTGTGCTATGTCAAGGCCAAATAGGTTACCTGTATTATCTGTGCTATGTCAAGGCCAAATAGGTTACCTGTATTATCTGTGCTATGTCAAGGCCAAATAGGTTACCTGTATTATCTGTGCTATGTCAAGGCCAAATAGGTTACCTGTATTATCTGCGCTATGTCAAGACCAAATAGGTTACCTGTATCATATATGCTATGTCAAGACTAAATAGGTTACCTGTATCATATGTGCTATGTCAAGACCAAATAGGTTACCTGTATTATCTGTGCTATGTCAAGACTGATTCCTCCAGCCTTGACAGGGAAATCAATAAGTTGACTTCTATACTCTACTAAAGCATCTAACAAGCTGGTAAAGAGAGTATAAAATCAATGATGCACATTATGAAACTGTTCATCTTCCAATCATAACAGATTTAATTAACTTTTTCAGTGCCTTTCGTTGCTATAGTGTCGCTTTCGGTTTTCCGACATGGTACGTATCATCACTATGTTGACGCTTGGTTTGTTTCATTAAAAAAACTGGTGTAACATTTAGACTGTACATACTTCGTCCGCGTTTCCAGTGACACTTTTAAAAATGGTGAAAGAGTGCTTAGCTACGAGCGATGCCGAGCGAGAAAAAGGAAGAGAAATATAGAAAATTTTCAATTTCTGATGATGTAGATAGGGGTATGGACATGGCCTGTGACCATCCCATTGCTCTTGAATGTATCCCAAGTAGATCTAGAAATATCAGATGACTGGAGAAGTAGTTAGGAGGTTATTTCAGACATTAATTTAGCGAGAATGCAACACAGAATCACAATATGAGATCGACAAGCAGAACTAGACCTCTCAGATGGTAAGTAGTGTAGATCTAGACCTAGCTGAGCACACTCATTGTCTAAAAACATCACATTACTTCTTTTTTCCCAAAAAACTCTGCATTTATGAAATCTACATACATTTAAGTTATATTCTGAAATGTAATAAGTACACAGAAGTACATGGAAATACAGTTTTCCATTCCATTTTACAACTATACCCCCATACATATCAAGACCCGCGTTTTTACTCTGGCACCCAACTGAACGTCCGCATTTCTTCCTGTGGCACGGGAAGAGTTATATAAAATCGTATTTATATCCATTACAGTTATATCTGTTACTGACTGATGTGTGTGAAGCAAGGGCAATCATCCATGTATGTTTAGCACGATATTCCCTTCATCATGTTCTCTATCTCCTATTCAATACTGGAGTTTCTCATTGCTCTTGAAGTCTGTGTCTATTATGTATGGATAATAGCACTGGATCTCCCTAGATATTGTTGAGTCTATGTTCAGTGTCTTCATATCTTATGTACACATATCTATGAAACACTCTAAGACATCCAGATCTCTGTGAGTTGTATAAAAAGGCTGAAGATACTGCTCAAATGTACCTAGCTGTTTGTGTGGTGGATTTTGAAAAACTTTCTAATACTAATGTGACAAAGTCCTGCTGAAGTTACTTACACATTTTCCCATCCTGCATCTTCATGCTGCAGAAATATCTGCAGATTTCTCACCCAGACAACCCAAGAAATGAATAAATGTGTGCTGTTTCTCTCTCATGCATGCTCCGATGCAGCTTCCATGTTGGATCTGATTTGCTGACATCAAGTTTCTAAAACAACAAACGTGCCTCCATGCACATGCATCTAAACATGAAGGCCATAACATACCCACTCTACAACTGTCTACTTCAATTTAAAATTTTAAAGCAAAATTATGGTTACTTTTTGACTCAACTTGTACAAATCAAGTTTATCAGTAAATGATCTCTTGAAATATAACTCTAATTTTGCAGTAAATGATCTCTTGAAATATAACTCTAACTTTGCAATGAATGATCTCTAGATATATAATTTTAATTTTGCAGTAAATAAAATCTTTAAATGCAAACTCATGCTTACATTTCTTTTGAAGTGTTTGGGAACATGTAAAACTCGCCCATTTTTAAGTTATGTCTGAAACAGTAAAATAAGCATCAGTAAAAACAACCTGCGGGGCCCATCTGAGAAGCAACAAATAGCCACTGCTGAAAACAGCATAGTGGGCCCATCAAATGTTATCTATATATCAAGTAATAAAACAGCCATTCTTAAAAACATCAGAGTGGCCCCTTGCAGTGTTATCCATGTCTGAAGTAATAAAATATCCAATTTTAAATAAGGGATGATACAAACTGCTCCCAGTCCAAACAAGCTTGCCAGTATCCTTTGAAAAATTAAAATTCTTAACTACAAGTCTCCATAATGAGAGATATACAATATTAGTTTTGTTACAAATGATAGTTAGCTGGAGTGATTTACTCTTCTATCCAACAGTAAAGCTGATGATAATATGCTTAGTAACAGTGGTAACTATAACATCCAAGGCTGTGGTGGTAAGTATGGCATTCTAGATGACACTGGTGAGGATATCCTTGGTTGTTGTGTTGACTGATGGCAGCAGTTTTTAAAAAAATTTCCAGAGTGTACACAAAAATGGATCAACACTGTCAGAGACAGCTGCAGTGTCTGACATCTCAGCAAGTTTCACAGAGGCCACACCAATCTCTACTCCGTGCACATGGCCTTTAAGTCACAGACCTTTTACTGTGAACACCTGGTATCTTATTCTATGCCAGTCTGGTAATCAGGTCTGACAATGCTACATAGATTTTTATCCAAAAACAGACTGTTAAGTGTTGTTAAGCCTGCTTCATTCCTACTAGCAGAAACAAGTCCAGGACATCTGCCACTTGCTGCGGTCCAGCATTACTGCTGGTTGCTATTATTTCTCCGAGCACCCTGTAATCTTTGTCTTATTAGCCACATCAGTTGGTGCGGTACCAGCAAGAATCAACAGAGACTATAAAATTGTTATTGTAAATGGTGAAAACGTTAAGCAGTGATAAAGCTGTGTAAGACAAAGTGTTGCCATTAAACAGAAGCCTAAGGATAGTAACTATCCATCACAGACAGTGAGGGTACTACACAATTCCTTACACCATCAGGTAAGCAACCTACAGCCAAGTGGTTTTTGCTCTGTCCTTACTGTCAGACAACTGCCTATCCCACTGGAGTTCAGAGTTCAATTCTCAGTCACACAGTCAAGTGGTTTTTGCATTGTCCTCTCACTGTCTGATAACTGCTGTTCCTAATGGAGTTCCTTTTCTCATATCTATGTGCCAAGTCAGCGTTTTCATGAGTCCTCACCAAATTTATATGTCCTCTCACATCTAAAACTTACAAACAAGAAACTCACAATTTCTGAACCACACAAAAAAGAACTGAAAATTCCAGATGTTTTTAAAACTGTTATTCTAGCATAATTTCTTGAAATCCTTATAACTCTCTTTACTTCATACAGCCAAGACTTCTTCACAGTATCTCAGCATAATTACACGGAGCACAGAAAGCACATTTAAACCAAAACTTACTTTGAAAGAAATTTCCTGTCTACTTCAAAGTTGTATGCAAGGAATGGAACCCCTATGCCAACAATGTTCATGAAACTTGTTGTCCTGAAAGAGGAACATCAATGTTCAGTGAAGCAAAGTTATATAATGCAGACCAACAGATTTTCTAAGGCTATTTAAGACAAAGCTGTTCACACAATACCATTATATGAGCTATGAGGAGTAAATATAACTGCGCTAATGTGGTAGTTAGCTGGTAATCGGGCCCCTAAAGCCGTCCACCTCTCCATTTATGCTCTTGTGACTAATGGTGCTGGTCTTACCACAGGAAAAAATTCACTGAGCTTCTTTCTGGTTCACTGGGTTTTTAAGGAAGCCACAATAATCTACTCAAAATTCAAAGAAATCTTTGTGTTCTTGACTGCACTGGCTGCTAAGAGCATCTTGCAACGCTCAAATGGAGATAAAACAAACTATCAGCTCCGATTACAAAGCTCCAAAAACATTTTCTATTACAGGTGCCTGTGAATCTGACACAGTGTGCAAGTACAAACCATGAATGACTTCATGAAAAAGTCATTATTCCAGACTCTATACCACTCTCATGTAAAACATGTGCCAAGACAGACATATCTGATGCCCTTGTAAAACATGTGCCAAGACAGATATATCTGATGCCCTTGTAAAACATGTGCCAAGACAGACATATCTGATGCCCTTGTAAAACATGTGCCAAGACAGACATATCTGATGCCCTTGTAAAACATGTGCCATGACAGACATATCTGATGCCCTTGTAAAACATGTGCCATGACAGACATATCTGATGCCCTTGTAAAACATGTGCCAAGACAGACATATCTGATGCCCTTGTCATAAAACTGTGGCATGTCCACATACTGCATGACAAAATGGAAAAAATGAAACAGAAATATTTAAAATCTTACAAACTGTCTGTTTGACAACTATATAAACAATGTAATTTATCAGGAGATAAAAGATGAACCCATCTTGGCAACTGTCAAGAATGTTCTCTGATGAAATCTTTACAAAGGCAATTCATCTCTTCATATCCTCCCATCCTGTATAAAAAATACAAGCTATACTTCTTCCTACAACAAACTTTTCCAGTATCTGTTTGATGTTGACTACATGCCTCCATGATTCACAAAATTTAATGTTATTTTAGACTCTTCTTACAGGCACCAAATTCAATTAATTATTTATTCTGACTAGTACTGAAGTTGTAGTTTTGTTGATAGTCATCAGTGTGAGACTGCAAGAATAACTATTTTTTTTTTAATTGGCTGTTTTTTTTTTTTCTTGGCATGTATGTAATTCTATGCTGAGTGCATGGGACAAGAGTGAAATGTAACTGTATTTTATGTTTCTCAGCTTTTCAATGTTAATTATGTTTGTTATATGTCCAGCATATTTGTAGAATGGAATGGAGTGAAAGTCGTATGATAAAGGGCAGAAGTACCTGCTTACTCAATTCTCAACACTTTGGAAATAAAGATCAATCAATCAATCATTCATTCACTACTATTATGTGTTCAAGAATTTGGCAAAACACAAGAGCCTGTTTCTAGGATCAGCACATCTGAGTTCATTTGTTCCAGTACACTGAGGGATATTCTGATAAGATATTGAGTCAGCACACACAAGATGTCACTCATACAGGATGGCCAGCTGCTAGTAAACAAAAACACTTTTTTTGTCACAGCTTTAGACTAGCCTTAAGATAAGTATTTTTTTCTTTCATTTTTTTTTATTCATCCTATATGTACTCTGGGTGTATGAGTGGTAAAGTGGTTAGTGCACTGGTCTCTCATGGTGAATGTCGGGGATTTGAATCCAGCCGGAGGTGCCATGGTCACTCAGCTGTAGAAATGGGTGCCCGACTTCTTCTGAAGTAGGGGAAAGAAAGGCGGCCGGGTGTGATACTGATCATATCACCCTCTAGTGTGCTGATGGGTCAAGGAAAATATGGGCACTAACACCATATCCCATGCCTCTAAGGCATGACAGGATTACTTTTACCTTTATATGTACTCTAACCACTTTCTTCCCTTTTTCCTGTATTTATGTTTCCATATGCAATGACAAAACCTAATACTGTGAACTTTATTAACACATAAAGCTGTTCTTACATTTAAAAACTTATAATTGTTGGTTATTACAGCTTTACTAAACCATACTCTTGGTTATATATAAACATATACATATGTAAAAAAACTGCTGCCTTTTGGGTGTTTACTACATATGTCTTACACAAAGATGACATTTATTGTAATCCACCATCATATCCATTAATACTGTGAACACCTGACATCTTATTCTGCACCAGTTTGCTAATTAGTTCTGATAATGCTATGTAGATTTTTATCTAAAAGAAAGAGTTACCCAGGGGTTGCACCTGGTTGGCCTCCAATGTTGATTGGCTCCTCACTAACAGAGCATAAATTCATGGAGCTCTTTGTCTGGAAGAAGTACAAGTGCTTTTATTTGTCACTGACAGATATGAATGATAGAATTGTAAATCTGATGGCTGAGCTAATGAGGGATGAGTGCAAGCTTGGTGGCTGTCATAAGTAGATGAGACAAGTGTAATTTTGATGGTTATTCTAGTGAAGGCGAACATAAATGTCATGGTTGCCATAGTGGGCGCGAGAAGTATAAGCTTGATGGTTGTTCTACCGGAGGTGACTGTAAGCCTAATGGAAGGGGTTTGAATCCTAGAGTGTATGATAAGTGAAACTTTGATGGTTGTTCTATTGTGTGTGAGAGGTGTAAGTTTTTGTGGGTGTGATAAGTGAAACTTTGATGGTTGTTCTACTGGGTGTGAGGGGTGTAAGTTTTTGTGGGCATTATAAATGAAAGTCTGATGATTGTTCCATTAGGTCTGACAGGTGAAGGTCCTATAGAGTGTGATAAGCGAAAGTCTGATGGTTTCTTCTATTGGAGGTAAGCATAGGTTTAATAGTTGCTTTTCTAGTGGAAGTGAGCATAAGTTTGATGGTTGCCCTGGAGGAACTAATTTAAATATGATGGATGCCTTAACTGGAGCTGGGAGAAAGTCTGATGATTCTCCTAATGGGAGTAAGGATTTAAGTGTGATATCTGTCCTATTGGGAGTGAACAATGCAAGCTTAACAGCTGACCTAGTGCATGTGAGTAATGTAAGCCTGATTGTTGTCTTAGTTAATGTGAGAAATGTAAGTCTGATGATTTTCCTAGTAGGAGTTAGCAAAGTTAAGTCTGATGACTGTCCTAGTAGGAGTTAGCAAAGTTAAGTCTGATGATTTTCCTAGTAGGAGTTAGCAAAGTTAAGTCTGATGACTGTCCTAGTAGGAGTTAGCAAAGTTAAGTCTGATGACTGTCCTAGTAGGAGTTAGCAAAGTTAAGTCTGATGACTGTCCTAGTAGGAGTTAGCAAAGTTAAGTCTGATGACTGTCCTAGTAGGAGTTAGCAAAGTTAAGTCTGATGATTTTCCTAGTAGGAGTTAGCAAAGTTAAGTCTGATGATTTTTCTAGTAGGAGTTAGCAAAGTTAAGTCTGATGATTTTCCTAGTAGGAGTTAGCAAAGTTAAGTCTGATGATTGTCCTAGTAGGAGTTAGCAAAGTTAAGTCTGATGATTGTCCTAGTAGGAGTTAGCAAAGTTAAGTCTGATGATCTTTCTAGTAGGAGTTAGCAAAGTTAAGTCTGATGATTTTCCTAGTAGGAGTTAGCAAAGTTAAGTCTGATGATTGTCCTAGTAGGAGTTAGCAAAGTTAAGTCTGATGATTGTCCTAGTAGGAGTTAGCAAAGTTAAGTCTGATGACTGTCCTAGTAGGCATGAGAAATTAAAGTCTTTGTGGCAGTGATCAATGAAAGTTTGATGTCCTAGTGGGAATGAGCAATGAAAGCTTGATGTCCTAGTAGGCATAAGATATTAAAGTCTTAGTGGTAATGAGTAATGAACACCTGATGTCCTAGTGGGAGTGAGCAATTAAAGCTTGATTTCCTAGTGGGAGTGAGCAATGAAAGTTTGATGTCCTAGTAGGCATAATATATTAAAGTCTTAGTGGTAATGAGTAGTGAACACTTGATGTCCTAGTGGGAGTGAGCAATTAAAGCTTGATTTCCTAGTGGGAGTGAGCACTGAAAGCTTGATGTCCTAGTAGGCATGAGATATTAAAGCCTTAGTGGTAATGAGCAGTGAACACTTGATATCCTAGTGGGAGTGAGCAATGAAAGCTTGATTTCCTAGTGGGAGTGAGCACTGAAAGATTGATTTCCAAGTGGGAGTAAGCAATGAAAACTTGTCCTAGTGGGAGTAAGCAATGAAAATTTGATGTCCTAGTGGGAGTGAGCAATGAAAGCTTGATTTTCAAGTGGGAGTGAGAAATGAAATCTTGATGTCCTAGTGGGAGTGAGCAATGAAAGCTTGATTTTCAAGTGGGAGTGAGCAGTGAAAGCTTGATTCCTAGTGGGAGTGAGCAATGAAATCTTGATGTCCTAGTGGGAGTAAGCAATGAAAGCTTGATGTCCTAGTAGGAGTGAGCAAGTAAAGCTTGATGTCCTAGTAGGCATGAGATATTAAAGCTTGATGTCCTAGTGGGAGTGAGCAATTAAAGTATGATGTCCTAGTGGGAGTGAGCAATGAAAGCTTTATGTTCTAGTGGGAGTGAGCAATTAAAGCTTGATGTCTTAGTGGGAGTGAGCAATTAAAGCTTGATGTCCTAGTGGGAGTGAGCAATTAAAGTATGATGTCCTAGTGGGAGTGAGCAATTAAAGCTTGATGTCCTAGTGGGAGTGAGCAATTAAAGTATGATGTCCTAGTGGGAGGGAGCAATGAAATCTGATGATTGTCCTAGAAGGCATGACACAAAGTCTGATGATTGTCTTAGTGGAAGCAATGATTGTTAGTTTGATGACTGTCCTACTACTGGGAGTGAGGAGAACAAGTTTGAGGGGTGTTTTAGTTGGTGTAAGAAATTATATACGTGTGAGGGGTGTTTTAGTTGGTATAAGAAGTTATGTAAGTGTGAGGGCTGTTTTAGTTGGTATAAGAAGTTATATAAGTTTGAGGGGTGTTTTAGTTGGTATAAGAAATTATATACGTGTGAGGGGTGTTTTAGTTGGTATAAGAAGTTATGTAAGTGTGAGGGCTGTTTTAGTTGGTATAAGAAGATATAAGTTTGAGGGGTTTTAGTTGGTATAAGAAATTATATACGTGTGAGGGGTGTTTTAGTTGGTATAAGAAGTTATGTAAGTGTGAGGGCTGTTTTAGTTGGTATAAGAAGTTATATAAGTTTGAGGGGTGTTTTAGTTGGTATAAGAAATTATATACGTGTGAGGGGTGTTTTAGTTGGTATAAGAAGTTATATAAGTTTGAGGGGTGTTTTAGTTGGTATAAGAAGTTATATAAGTTTGAGGGGTGTTTTAGTTGGTATAAGAAATTATATACGTGTGAGGGGTGTTTTAGTTGGTATAAGAAGTTATGTAAGTGTGAGGGCTGTTTTAGTTGGTATAAGAAGTTATATAAGTCTGAGGGCTGTTTTAGTTGGTGTAAGAAGTTATATAAGTTTGAGGGGTGTTTTAGTTGGTGTGAGAAGTGTTTTAGTTGGTGTAAAAAGTTATATAAGTTTGAGGGGCGTTTTAGTTGGTATAAGAAGTTATATAAGTTTGAGGGCTGTTTTAGTTGGTATAAGAAGTTATATAAGTTTGAGGGGTGTTTTAGTTGGTATAAGAAGTTATATAAGTCTGAGGGGTGTTTTAGTTGGTATAAGAAGTTATATAAGTTTGAGGGGTGTTTTAGTTGGTATAAGAAGTTATATAAGTCTGAGGGGTGTTTTAGTTGGTATAAGAAGTTATATAAGTTTGAGGGGTGTTTTAGTTGGTATAAGAAGTTATATAAGTTTGAGGGGTGTTTTAGTTGGTATAAGAAGTTATATAAGTCTGAGGGGTGTTTTAGTTGGTATAAGAAGTTATATAAGTCTGAGGGCTGTTTTAGTTGGTATAAGAAGTTATATAAGTCTGAGGGGTGTTTTAGTTGGTATAAGAAGTTATATAAGTTTGAGGGGTGTTTTAGTTGGTATAAGAAGTTATATAAGTTTGAGGGGTGTTTTAGTTGGTATAAGAAGTTATATAAGTCTGAGGGGTGTTTTAGTTGGTATAAGAAGTTATAAGTTTGAGGGGTGTTTTAGTTGGTATAAGAAGTTATATAAGTTTGAGGGGTGTTTTAGCTGGTTTAAGAAGTTATATAAGTCTGAGGGCTGTTTTAGTTGGTATAAGAAGTTATATAAGTCTGAGGGGTGTTTTAGTTGGTATAAGAAGTTATATAAGTTTGAGGGGTGTTTTAGTTGGTATAAGAAGTTATATAAGTTTGAGGGGTGTTTTAGTTGGTATAAGAAGTTATATAAGTCTGAGGGGTGTTTTAGTTGGTATAAGAAGTTATATAAGTTTGAGGGGTGTTTTAGTTGGTATAAGAAGTTATATAAGTTTGAGGGGTGTTTTAGCTGGTTTAAGAAGTTATATAAGTCTGAGGGGTGTTTTAGTTGGTATAAGAAGTTATATAAGTCTGAGGGGTGTTTTAGTTGGTATAAGAAGTTATATAAGTGTGAGGGCTGTTTTAGTTGGTATAAGAAGTTATATAAGTTTGAGGGGTGTTTTAGTTGGTATAAGAAGTTATATAAGTCTGAGGGGTGTTTTAGTTGGTGTAAGAAGTTATATAAGTTTGAGGGGTGTTTTAGTTGGTGTGAGAAGTGTTTTAGTTGGTGTAAAAAGTTATATAAGTTTGAGGGGTGTTTTAGCTGGTGTGAGAAGTGTTTTAGTTGGTATAAGAAGTTATATAAGTTTGAGGGCTGTTTTAGTTGGTGTGAGAAGTGTTTTAGTTGGTGTAAAAAGTTATATAAGTTTGAGGGGTGTTTTAGCTGGTGTGAGAAGTGTTTTAGTTGGTATAAGAAGTTATATAAGTTTGAGGGCTGTTTTAGTTGGTGTGAGAAGTTATATAAGTTTGAGGGGTGTTTTAGCTGGTGTAAGAAGTTATATAAGTTTGAGGGGTGTTTTAGCTGGTGTAAGAAGTTATATAAGTTTGAGGGGTGTTTTAGTTGGTGTGAGAAGTGTTTTAGTTGGTGTAAGAAGTTATATAAGCTTGAGGGGTGTTTTAGTTAGTGTAAGAAGTTATATAAGCTTGAGGGGTGTTTTAGTTAGTGTAAGAAGTTATATAAGCTTGAGGGGTGTTTTAGTTAGTGTAAGAAGTTATATAAGCTTGAGGGGTGTTTTAGTTAGTGTAAGAAGTTATATAAGTTTGAGGGCTGTTTTAGTTGGTGTAAGAAGTTATATAAGTTTGAGGGCTGTTTTAGCTGGTGTTAGAAGTTAATGTTTGATTGGTGTTCTGACAGAAGTGAATGTAAATTGGATGGTTGTCATATTGGGTGTGAGGATCATAAATCTGATGGTTTTTGTAGGGGAAGTAAGCATATATTTGATGGTTATTTTTGGATGAACAATTGCAGGTCTCTGAGAACAAGATCCTAAGAAGAATCTTTGGGCCCATAAAGGATACTAACAATGGAGAATTGAGAGCTAGAAAGAACACTGAACTGAACAGCTATTTAAATCCCAACAAATTATAAATGTCTGGAAACTGAACAGATTACACTGGCTGGGCCATGCAGAAAGAATGGAAGAGAACAGACAAATGAAAATTATGTATGCACAAGAAATGAAGGAAACAAGACCAAGGCATAGGTGGAAAGACAACACAGAAGAGGAAATAAATGAATTTGGTGTTACCAACTGGAGAGAGAAGATTAGGAACAGAGAGAAATGGAGGTGAATGCTATTTAGCAATGACCCTTAATGGCTTGAAAACCTGAAGAAGAGGAAGAATTTTAGTAGATGTGAGAGTGTAAATCTGGTGGTTGTTCTCATGGAGGTGAGCATAAAAGTGATGGATGGTGTAGTGGGTGTGAAGATAACTTTGACAGTTGTTCTAGTGGAGGTGAGTTAAGTTTGTACTGGTGGGTGTGAGGACCATAACTCTGACAGTTGTTCTATTAGAGGTTAGTGTAAGTTTAAGTTTGTTCTGGTGGGCATGAGGAGAGTAAGTCTGATAGTTGTTTTAGTGGGTGAGAGGAGTGTAAGTTTGACAGATGTCCTGGTGGACATGATAGTGTAAGTATGATGGCTGCTCTATGGATGTGAGTATAAGTTTGATGGTTGTTCTAGTGGGGTTAGTGTACACTTGATGGTTGTGCAAGTGAGAATGAGGAGTGTTTAAGTCTGATGGTTGCCTAAGTAGTAATGTGTGCAAATTATATGGTTGTCATACTGCAGGTGAGGAGTGCAAATTTGATGGTTGTCCTAGTGGGATATAGCAATGTTAGTCTGATGGTTGCCCTAGCTGGAGTGAGAAATGTATGCATCATGGCTGCCCTAGTGGGTGTGAGGCATGTAAGTTTGCTGGTTGTTCTAGTGAAGTTGAAGAGTATGACTGTCCTAGTGGGAATGAGCAATGTAAGTCTGACAGATGTCTTAGCAAAAGGGAGCAACATAAGTCTAATGAATGTTTTAGTGAAAATAACCAATGTAAATTTGATGGTTGTCCATCCTAGTGGGAGTGAGTAATGTAAGTTTAATGATTTTCTTAGTGAAGGTGACCAATGTAAGTCTGATGGTTGTCTTTGTGAGCAATGTAAGTCTGATGGTTGTCTTAGTGAGTGTGACCAATGTAAGTCTGATGGTTGTCTTAGTGAATGTGAGTAATGTAAGTTTAATGATTTTCTTAGTGAAGGTGAGCAATGTAAGACTGATGGTTGTCTTAGTGAGTGTGAGCAATGTAAGTCTGATGGTTGTCTTAGTGAGTGTGAGCAATGTAAGTCTGATGGTTGTCTTTGTGAGCAATGTAAGTCTTATGGTTGTCTTACTGAATGTGAGCAATGTAAGTCTGATGGTTGTCTTTGTGAGCAATGTAAGTCTTATGGTTGTCTTAGTGAATGTGAGCAATGTAAGTCTGATGGTTGTCTTTGTGAGCAATGTAAGTCTGATGGTTGTCTTTGTGAGCAATGTAAGTCTGATGGTTGTCTTTGTGAGCAATGTAAGTCTGATGGTTGTCTTTGTGAGCAATGTAAGTCTGATGGTTGTCTTTGTGAGCAATGTAAGTCTGATGGTTGTCTTTGTGAGCAATGTAAGTCTGATGGTTGTCTTTGTGAGCAATGTAAGTCTTATGGTTGTCTTAGTGAATGTGAGCAATGTAAGTCTTATGGTTGTCTTTGTGAGCAATGTAAGTCTTATGGTTGTCTTAGTGAATGTGAGCAATGTAAGTCTGATGGTTGTCTTTGTGAGCAATGTAAGTCTGATGGTTGTCTTTGTGAGCAATGTAAGTCTGATGGTTGTCTTTGTGAGCAATGTAAGTCTGATGGTTGTCTTTGTGAGCAATGTAAGTCTGATGGTTGTCTTTGTGAGCAATGTAAGTCTGATGGTTGTCTTTGTGAGCAATGTAAGTCTGATGGTTGTCTTTGTGAGCAATGTAAGTCTTATGGTTGTCTTAGTGAATGTGAGCAATGTAAGTCTTATGGTTGTCTTAGTGAATGTGAGCAATGTAAGTCTGATGGTTGTCTTGTGAGCAATGTAAGTCTGATGGTTGTCTTTGTGAGCAATGTAAGTCTGATGGTTGTCTTTGTGAGCAATGTAAGTCTTATGGTTGTCTTAGTGAATGTGAGCAATGTAAGTCTTATGGTTGTCTTAGTGAATGTGAGCAATGTAAGTCTGATGGTTGTCTTTGTGAGCAATGTAAGTCTTATGGTTGTCTTACTGAATGTGAGCAATGTAAGTCTGATGGTTGTCTTAGTGAGTGTGACCAATGTAAGTCTGATGGTTGTCTTAGTGAATGTGAGTAATGTAAGTTTAATGATTTTCTTAGTGAAGGTGGGCAATGTAAGTCTTATGGTTGTCTTACTGAATGTGAGCAATGTAAGTCTGATGGTTGTCTTATTGAATGTGAGCAATGTAAGTCTGATGGTGTCCTAGATGGAGTGAGTGAAAGTTTAGTCCTGAATGTGTGGAGGTGACAAATTTGTAATGTACTGCCTCATCATTTTCAGGATGTTAGTGGGGGATCGTTCAACCCTGTTGTCAAAATAAACACCACATTTTTGCTAGGACACTGCATCCAAAAGAGGACAATATCTACACTAACTACACCTGGTGACTTATTGTCAGTGCATGATAGAAAAAAAATTGAATAAACATCAGCTGAATGAATATGAAAATATACCCAACTCCAAAACAGATGAAAATGTTAACAAACGATATATAAATAATAATTAACTCACTCTAACAAGTAATAGCTAATATGTCATCATCATCATCATCATCATCATTGCCTTTCACTCCCTTGAGAGCACAGGCCATTGGTAAAGGCTCTCCAGTCATCCCTGTTCTTGGAATTATTTTCTGCTTCCTTCCATGTGCATCAATTGTCTCTGACCACTGTCATAATTTCTCTTCTCCAAGTAAGTGTAGGTCTTCCTTGTTTTCTATTTCCTTGAGGATTCCACGTCAGTGCCTGTCTTGCTATGTTGGTGTTGGGTTTCCTCGGAGTGTGGCCAATCCACACCCACTTCCTAGACATGATTTGTAGGTTCATAGGTTCCTGTCCTGCCCTTTCCCAGACCTCCTAGTTCCTGATCTTGTCCTGTCATTTAATGTTTAAAATCCTCCTCAAGCAATAACAGCTAATGTAGTATACAGTAATAGACAACCTTACATTAATGTTTACCCCTCCTGATATAAATGGGTCATCAACTTGTGTTCCTCGGGCAGAGAGACCGGACATATTTTTGGAGTTTTCCATGCACAAAAGGGAGAACCTGTTCAACAATGACTTCAAGCTAAAAATTGCAAAAAATATTCTATAAAATTATAATGCATAACTGAATTCTTAATGAAGAATGAAGAAGCGTGGATCACTATGCTAGAGAGAATGCATTTTACTTAACTGTCTCTGCCACTTGTTCTCACAGTGTATGAAGCCTAGATGAATTCTATCCATCTTCCTGCTGCAGAGTGACCTATTTCTAACTTCACTTTACTCTTTCTTCTTCAACTTTTCCCTTAAGAATAGTGTCTCATGATTTTACTCATCTTCCCCTGAGATGCAAAATTCACCTGTTACCATCTCTTCTCCTTTCCTCTATATGAGCTACACCAGAGTTTACTAATATGTGAAGATATGAATTCCAATTCCAATTTGTCTTTTCCTACCCAAAAAAAAAACACATACAGTTTTCCTACTTTTCTGTGTTCATCAGATTCCTCCATCATGCTGCAGGTTGTCAGCTGAGCTCTAGGATTCTACCGAGACCTGACCAGAATACTTTCTTCAGCTCATCATTCTTATTTATTTATAACTTGGACGAGTTTGTGGGGAAACTTAAGGAATTTATCTTCACCTGACAAAGTGAATCAGGACAGCTGAACACTGGAAGCAGGGACTGGCTATATAATGTTAATATTTAGTACATTCACATCTATCTCAGCATATCCTTAAAAAGAGTTTAACAATGAAACACTGAGTTGTGACGCCCTCTAATGCTGGTAAAATGTTTTATGTCATTCATACTCCAGCATCACACGTCTTGATTTTTTTAAAAGAAAACTTTGCTTTGGTGTTTTAGAACCAAAAGTGCTGAAATTTTGTTTTAATGTCCACAACTTATGATATCTGCTTCTTTATTTTACTTCTTCAACACGTTGAGTCATTCTAAATATGGAACTGCTTCTCTTTTTATTATTCATCTTTCTTATTGTCTGAAAGGTTTGTCTCAATACATATTCTGCCGTGTTTCTTTTATCTCTCTGTAACAGCCCAGTCCATATTCTTGATCGTTTTTTTCATGTAAAATACGTCGTATTTAAACCGATGTTTACGTCATTTATTCTGATATATTCTAGGATCTCAGCGTAACTTCTCCATCTTCCCAGTTCCTCTCGTTTCCAAAAAATGAACATGATCGGTACAAGTCGTCCCTTCTCTGATCTAAACGTTATAATACTGGTTCTGGTGAAAATCCTTTCCAATGTTCCTTTTCCTAATCATTTTAACTGTGTGAATAAAAGTATACTTACGCCTCTTAGTACGAGGAAACAATCACAGACAAGAATTACAAGGTTACGCTCAACTGTTGCGGTAGACGAAAAGTTCGAACTGATGACGACATGAAACTTTCTCACCGGAAGTGCAATGCATTGTTAGGCCAGAATTCAGGTCAGTTAGTCAGCCACTTGCATGTCCCTTGCTGAACTTTGCCTCTCTAACGGCTCTCTTGTAGACCTCTTGTAAGCAAGATGCTCTGCTGCATCCATGTACAGATTATCAACGATGTTTTGCAGCCATCTTCGCCTTGGACTCCCATTCTTTCTTTTTCCCATTATGTACTCTTCCAAGACTGTCTTCTCTAAATTATCCTGACGTTTATTGTGTCCAAAATATTTAAGTTTCTCTGTTTAATCCTCTTTACTAGTCAGCCTTCTTCAGTATTAAGTTCTTGTAATATGGATCTATTTGTAAGTTTTTTTTTTTTTTTTGAGGTTTCAGGATCATTCAAAAAGCAGCATTCTTACTGGCTGTTCATGCGAATTAGTGTACAGAACAACATTCTACGCTGCCATATATCATAACTGGGAAGAACCTGTGAAAGATAATAACATGTGGAGGGCGACTCCTCGTAGAGTATTGGTTTGTTTGGGAAGGAAATAACGGCATACAGAGAAAATGCAGGCTCAAAGAGGTACAAACATTGGTGTATTGTATGGTTTCTCCTGCAAACCTTAATGCTCATGCAAACGTTTTTTTTTCCCCCCAAGAATCCGTAGTTATTTAAGCAAAGAAATATACTTCTTCACACTATTCCGATTCTGGTCGGCACTGAATGACGAGCTGTTTCTTAACTTTTTCATGTTAATTTCCTAATATTTTAACAATTTCTTGGTTAAATCCCAGTGTTTTAATTATTTCTTAGTTAAACCTGTTTTAAAAATATCTCAGTTACTTCTCAATGTTTTAACTATTGGTTACTCTTTAATGTTTTAACTACTTGTTACTTACTTCCTAATGTTTGAATATTTTCTTAGTGAAACACTATATCCTCATGAGCATGTGCGTTTTTATTTTCACATGCAAGCAGTGCACACGCACGTCTCAATCACCTACACACACAAATAATAAAAAACAAAGAAACCTCATCATATCATTTATGTAGGAAATCTTTATTTTTCCCAGAAGGGATCACACAAAATTGGAAAAATCTGCTCAAGAGTACAAACTAAATGATCCTACACAAACTCAACACTCAGTGACCAGTGAAAATATCACATTTATTCACACATTCCCAATACAAACAGATTCCTACAAAATTTGTTCTACAAGATCCCATTATGACTTTCATGTATCAGTTTATGGAAGGAGAGTAATATAAGACAGCTCAAGTGTCAAGATTCATCATAAATAATAAGCTGCAATAAACCTCTATCAATCGTAACCGTATTGTGTCAAACAAAAAGTTACGGTCACTGTAGCATCCAAAGTACCTTTCCAATCTATCACTCCAAACCATTCAAAACAAGAGTAGTATATTTGAATCTGAAACGTCTTTTGCTGCACAGGAAGTTAAAATACTGTAAAAAAGGGATACCTGATAAACCATGTTTGGGAAATGTGTCCCTGAACTCAGATGTCTTGCCACAAACCAACATCCCATGATTGTACACATGGCTGTTGGTGAATGATGGATACAAACAAATGATCAGATGAATACCAGTCCAAAGCTATGAGATTAAAATTAACTGAATGTGGATAAACAAGGGCCTCTAAATGAAGCGAAGTTTGTCCTGCATATTCAAAATTTGTGGCTGGTTGACTGGCCACATTCTCAGAAACAATCTGGACATGATCACAAGAAAATGATATTCAAGTCCTACTACTGAAAAAAAAAAGCCCTGGTGAAACAGAAAACTAAGAATTGCAAATCACGTCTAGGCAACACTGAAAAGATGACCAAAAACTAGGTAATGAGCAATCTTTATTTTTGAAGGGATGAAGAATTAGGCAAGCAGGCCTGTCTGACATTCCACCCTTTGTCTCTCATCATTCAAGATGCACATTGCATCTCTACAAATACTCTGTATGCCACAGGGTATATCAACAACCAGGAAAGAAACAAACACAGACATATCAAATGTCTCCCTTGCATACCTCCTCTACTTTCATTATAGATCTCTCAGTCACGTGAGGTTTGACAGATACTTTGCTCTCATGAAAAATGATAAAACATCAACAATGACTGAAAGGTAAATGTGAATATAGCATGAAAGTTTAATGAAATTGTTATAAAATCTTGAGTTTATCATTCACGTTGGACCACTCTCAGTGCTTTATGTGTTTTTTCTGTTGTCAATAAATATTAGATTGTTTGTGTCTTCTATTGCAGTGTTTTCCCTTTTTGTCCTCTTTTTACCATTTACAAATAGCAAGTACACCTTATCTATCTCACTTAACTCTTACCGTGCCGCAGGAAGAAAACACAGACATTCAGTTGGGTGCCAGAGTAAAAGTGTGGGTTTTGATATGAATAGGGGTAGATTACTAAAAGTGAATGAAACGCGTATTTCCATGTTAACCGAGTGTAATTATTATGTTTCAAAATAACTAAAAATGTATGAAGATTTCATAAATGCAGAGTTTTTTTTTAGGAAAAAAGAATTAATGTGATTTTTTTTAGACAATAATTGTGTCCTGCTTACCATCAATGAGGTCTAAATCCATACTACTCATCATCTGAGATGTCTAGATCATCGTGTCGATATCATATTGTGATTGTGTGCCATTCTCATGAAAATAATGTCTGAAATAACCTTCTAACTACTTCTCCAGTCATCTAAATATGTCTAGATCTACTTGAGATACATTCAAGAACAGTGCTCTAGTCATGTTGGCCTCTGAAGTCACACAAAAAAGCTAAAAACTTCAGTCAAAAACATTGAATTTAACTCCTGTTGTTAATAACGTTTTGCGAAAAGAATGGTGGGTAAATGTGACGTGTACGCATAATGAGCGATCTAAAAACTGACTGATTTTACACCGAAACAAACCAGAGGACACTATATAGTCTCCGGCACCAGCATGGCAAAATGGATGCAGACACTTGAGTGTCCACGGCACTGGAAGAGTTCATGGGGAAAAAATGTCAAAGTGTCTTCACTTCTTTGATTTCCCACTATATAAGATGCACTTTTTTTCCCCCCAAAAAAGGAAAAAATCGTCCTGCATCGTCTACCTGATAGTTTGGTTTGGCTAGGCCTTGAGGCATAGATTTCTGGTACTAGACTAACACCTGAACACCTGTGTTTAACAGACTAGTTTCCTGACACTCCAAGAACACAATCTATAAAACTGTAAACGATTAAATTATGATTACAACCCAAAATAATATCACAATATTAAAAAAAAAACTGACAGCCAGCAGAGCACACTGCTTGATGGCCTTAATTTATTCTTTTTCAGACACTTTGTGATGATCCATTTTTATCTACCTTAACATTTTTTTCTTTACTTCTGACTACAGCTCAATCATCAGTTGAACATACAACTAAAGATCTGCCATAAGATTATTATGGTACTTTGATAATATGAGACCCCACTATTATTCTGGTGCCAACATTTTACATGGATGAAAAACTGCATCACTGGAAACCTTGCATGTGCATGAATTTTCACTGGTCAACAGGAATATTAATAAATCCTTGCAACAAGGTTAAACATGCTCATATCAGGTTTACTGTAAATCACAGTAACTGACAAAACAAGCAAGGCAGCTGAAATATGTATCAATGAGGAAATACTGGACAAGGTGGAGAGTTTTGAATATCTTGGATCACTACTAACTAATAATGGAGATACAATGAGGGAAATTAAAAGGAGGACATCTATCGCTCTTCAGAAAGTAAAACAACTAAAGAATCTGTAGAGAGGAATGGACAGAACTACAAAAATAAGATTTTTAAGGGCATGCATCTTTCCCATATACCTTTGAGACCTGGACAATTAACAAAACAGCTGAGAAACACATAAATGCCTTTGAATGTAAATGCCGCAGAAGAGTTCTTCAAATATCATTGACAAAAGAACAAATATATCCATACTACATTCATTCATTCCTTTGCATGTCCCTTGCGGAACTTTGCCTCCCAAACAGCACTCCTGTAGGCCTCTCGGTTGTGAGCAAGATGGCCTGCTGCTGCTGCATCCATTTCCAGATCATCAACGATGTCTTGCAGCCATCTTCGTTTCGGTCTTCCTCTTTTTCTTTTTCCCATTATGTATCCTTCCAATACGGTCTTCTCTAAATTATCATGACGTTTAATGTGGCCAAAATATTTAAGTTTTCTCTCTTTAATCCTCTTTACTAGCCAGCCTTCTTCAATATTAAGCTCTTGTAGTATAGATATATTTGTTCTTTTTTGTGTCCACGATATTTGGAGAACTCTTCTATAGCATTTACATTCAAAGGCATTTATGTGCTTCTCAGCTGTTTTGTTAAGTGTCCAGGTCTCACAGGCATATGTTGCGATGGGAAAGATGCATGCCCTTAAAAATCTTATTTTTGTGGTTCTGTCTGCTCCTCTCCACAGATTCTTTATTTGTTTTACTTTCTGAAGAGCAATAGATGTCCTCCTTTTAATTTCCCGCATTGTATCTCCATTATTAGTTAGTAGTGATCCAAGATATTCAAAACTCTCCACTTCTTCCAGTTTTTCCTCACTGATACATATTTCAGTTGCCTTGTTTGTTTTGTCAGTTGTCATCAATTTAGTTTTCTTTGCATTAAGATAGAGGTTCTGCTCTTCGCTGTTCTTGCGGACTGACATAATTAGTTTTTCCATTCCTTCTTGTGTTGTGGACAGCAATACTGTGTCATCAGCATATCTAATCTCTGGTATTTCATAACCTCCAACTGTTATGGCATCGTAATATTCTTTGTCTACATCTTCTCTAACATTCCTCATTATATTTTCAGTATACAAGTTAAATAAGTAGGGTGACAATATGCACCCCTGACGGACCCCTTGTTTTATGTCAAACCAAGTTGTTGTTTCACCATTTATTCTTACTGCTGCTTGTTGGTCTAAATACAGCAGTGATGTTAATTGTATCAAATGTGTTGGAAATCCCATATTTTTCCATTATTTCACAGAGATTCTGTTGTTGTACACAATCAAATGCCTTTGAGTAGTCTATAAAGGATAAATATAGATTCACATTAAACTCCCTGCATTTCTCTATTATTAATCTTTGATTGAATATATGATCTCTTGATCCTCTTCCTTGCCTGAAGCCAGCTTGGACCATATTGACTTCTTCTTCTATTTTCTTTCGAAGTCTACCCATTATGATTTTTAACAGAATGTTACTGGCATGACTAATCAGGGCAACAGTTCTGTAGTTGGTGCATAATTTCAGGTTACCCTTTTTTGGCAGTGGTATGAATACAGTTCTTTTCCATTCTTTTGGCCAAATACCTGAATGCCATATCTTTTTACATAGTGCATGATAGATTGTTGCACACTCCTTTCCTCCTGCTTTAATAAATTCAGCGGTTATCTCATCACATCCTGGTGATTTACCATTTTTCAGACTCTTTATTGCCCATAAAACTTCTTCCATTGTCGGCTCGGGTTCTTTCTCCTCCAATAATAATTCACACTGTTGATTTCTGCTTCCACAGTCGGTTGTTTCATACATTCTTTTGCAATATTCCTTCCATCTTTCCAGAATTTCCTCTGTCTCTGTCAGGGTATTCCCCATCTCATCACAAATTACATTTAGCTTAGGTGTGACATTTCTCGTCAATGTCTTCATTTCTTTAAACATTTCACTATCTCTTCCACACCTCTGATGTTCTTCTATTCTTTCAAAACAATCTTGTATGTATTGTTTTTTGTCTTTTCTTATGTTTCTTCGTACTTCTTTTGTTAAAGTTTTATATTTATCTTTGTTGTTGTTTGTCACTCTCCATTGCGTCTTCATTTCTCTACATTGTTTTATCAGTTCTAGTGTACCTGCTGTGATCCATCTATTCTTTTGTGTTTTCTTTACTGGAACCATGTCTTTAGCTGTTGTTACTAAGATATCTTTGGCCTGCTACAAGAACTTAATATTGAAGAAGGCTGGCTAGTAAAGAGGATTAAAGAGAGAAAACTTAAATATTTTGGACATATTAAATGTCATGATAATCTAGAGAAGACCGTCTTGGAAGGGTACATAATGGGAAAAAGAAAGAGAGGAAGATGGCTGCAAGACATCGTTGATGATCTGCAAATGGATGCATCAGCAGCAGGTCATCTTGCTCACAACCGAGAGGCCTACAGGAGTGCTGTTAGGGAGGCAAAGTTCTGCAAGGGACATGCAAATGAATGAATGTAAATCTTACTTTTGAATAAAATCCTTGGTAATTATTTTAAGGCAACAAACAATACTATGCTGAAGTCGTAGCCATAATATGTATAAAGAAAGAGGTATTAGCTATGTGTGCAAATATGCCAGTAATTGTATTGTAACGTTACCTGCATGTTTTTGTTAAGAAGTTCAGTAGGAGATTATCCAGTAACAAAGTCTGACAATTAAGTAATGAGACTAATTCCATTTAAAAAAAATAAACAGTTGAAGATATAACCTGTATTTTATTAAAAGTAAGCCCCTTGTGCATTGATAAAGCGAGTGGCACGATCTAACAAAAACTGAAACAACCTCTGCGGTTCTTCTCATGGCATGGCCCTTAAACTCGATGTTACGGCCCTTTGGATGTCATCAGTATCGTCAAAGAAGCGTCCTTTCAATGTAACTTTAATTTTGGGAATAGAAAATAATCACAATGAGACAAATCTGGGGAACAGGCTGGATGGTTGAGAACACACACTTGTTTTTGGGACCTCTAACTAGGTCAACAAAATGGCGGCTTGTTTATTGTTTGATTATTGGGTGGTGATGAAAAGTTGCCAGATCACAGATCTTTGGATTCCATGCTTTGCTTCATAGATGGCATTTTTGTCTTGGCCATAATAAAATCAGTCTTATTACTTAATTGTCGAACTGTGTGCAATCTTTGACTAAAACCCTGTTGTGTGGGGGTTCCTAAAATATTGCTTGCCAAATTATAGAAGTTTTCTGCAAGCCTGTGTGTCTTGTATGATGGGAAATAACAGTAATATGCTAAATGGACAAAGATGTATGGATGCATACTGTCAGAGGAATAACCTTGTTTGATACATGACAGATGCACATGGCATCCGAGAAGAAGATGGAAGGATGGTGCTGATTGCAGACAAGGGACCTGGTTACGCCCCTGCCTACAGTATTGTTAAATAATGGGATTCATCTGCCTTGCTACAGCAGACATGGTTTTTATGGCAAGCAGAATAGTGGCATTAGCAATGTTAATAAGTAAAGTTTATGAAGAATTAAAAAGAGCAAAGCTGATAATAATCATTTACAAACATAAAAATGGAGGGGCAGTATTTACAGCTACTCCGGAGTGTCAAATGTATGCAGACCTACAAAATCAGATCTGAAACCGAGGCAAAGACACCACCCATCAGAATCTACAGAAAACTGGATATCATTCACAAACTAGAACTGATGGAGTAATGAACAGCAAAGAATTATTAGGAAAATGAAAGAATCTTGGCACAGATTCATGCAAAATATAACCTGTGCAAACTTCTAATGTGAACTGGCTGGTCTTATAAATGAAAACAATGATTACATCTTATATGTACAAACAAGTTGAGTATATAAATACTTGTGGTCATATTTTATGTAAACTTTGATAATCACATTCAAACTTGCATGAAAATGATCTTTATACTGTCACATTCTTCAACTTAACTATAGAATCCTTAAAAGTATCTTCCAAACATATTTTAACACTTATGTAATGCACAAGATATGCTTCAATCTGAACGGTTTCCTGACTAAACTATTTTCAAAGTTTAATAAAGTGTCACCCTTAAAATTACTGACACAGCTTCCCAGAAAAGTGTCTCCTTCACATGAGTGCACCACTACACGCACACAGTCTTGTGTCTCCTCGCACAGTCTTCCACAGATACATGCACAACACATACTGGGTGAGCAAATAAGCATCTTTCTCAGATGTTTGTGCATTGTAATTGGTACAGTGTGACTAGCCAATCAGAGGGTAGTGTTATAATTAGTGCTGTGTCACCAGCCAGTGAGAGAACAGTAATATAAAAGGTACTGTGTCACCAGCATATGAGAGAACAGAATTATAACTGGTACCATGCCACTAGCCAATGAGAACACTGTTATAATTGGTACTCCTGTCACCAGCAAATGAGAGAACACCTGAAGCTCACCTATAACACACATTATACTGCAAAACAGACAACAAGGACATGTGCACAACTAGGTCTATAGGCACTTGATTTACACAGTCTATCTCTTTAGCCCTACATAAAAGTGAAGGCTACAGTCTCTGGGTACGAACAATCTTATCTCAGTGACTTAATATCAACATGTCTTAGCTCTTACAAATGTCAGAATTGATAAATATGATACATTTTAGAAAATGTTTAATTGTCATGCTTGTTTTTATCAAAAAATGTTCTAAATATTGCATTATCTTCGTTAATTTCAACTTACATAAGTTCGGTCTGCATATCTGAGAAACTTGCCATTCTCTTTTCACCTGTCCAAGCTCAGAGTATCACAAACATGAATACTGTTATAGGAGTGGGATACACATTCCAGAACACACATACTTTCATGTATCCTCTGACATCCTTCCCATCAAGTTAAACATCGCATAAGGTTTGCATGGTAGTTTGCCACATTTTTCTGTTTTTGGCGAGCTTTTCAACTTCATCAAAAGATTTATGCCCACTAAACTGACCTATCTTAACAATGTCCTCTTTAGAGTTTCATGTAGTCAACCTCTTTTTCTTTGGCCTGTTGTGTTCCACTTGATAGCTTGTTTTGGGATTCTTTGACTATTTCTTCTCATCATGTGACTGACACATGTCCATTTTTTTTCTGATCACCCATGAGACAGGTTGTTGTTCACTCATCTGCCTTATCTCTGCATTGTTCTTGAATTCGTTCCACTTTATACTGAGTATTTTCCTTAGGCATTTGTTTTCAAAAGAGTCAAATTTACTATCTATTTCTTTAGTTGTTTTCCAGGTTTCACATTCATAAATGAGGGTGATATTACATTTGAACTGAATAGTCTTAACTTGGTTTTTCTGCTTATAACTTTTGAATACCATATGTTCTCAAGATTCTTGAAGGTCAATGCTGCTTTTGCAATTATAACTTCCCTTCTGGTTTCACCATCCTAGTCTATGTAGCTGCCAAGGTATGCAAACTGGTTTAGTTCTTCAACAGCTGTTCCTTCTATGTATATTTTTCCTTTGTGATTAACGAGAAGTTTCAATATTTTTTCCTTGTTAATTTCAAGTCCTATTTTACTAGCCAGTGAAGACAGGGTATCTATTTTTTCTTGCATCGATTTGACATTGTCACTGATAAGAGTTATGTTATCTGCAAAATCAAAATCTTCTAGTTGAGTCCCATGTACCCAATCAATGCCCGTTTTACCAGCGCAGCATTTTTTTCATTATGAAGTTTACGGCAATTCCAAAAAGCAAGGGAGATAATATACATCATTGTTTCATGCCTGTTTCAACCTGGAACCATTTGCTCATTCCTTCATCTGTGTTGACTGCACAAACATATCTGTTGTAGAGACCCTTAAAGATGTTGATAATTTTAGATGGTGTTCCACGCATGCGGACTTGTAAAACCAGAGCTGGCCAATAGGGTCATGTCTGCATATATAAGGATACTCCTATACATTTACAGAAAACAATGAAGTTCATCCTATGATTTGGGCATGGCCACAATGACATAGCTGTTTAATGCTGAAGAAGAAGACATTTCATGCATATATCTATTAAAGCATTCTACGTCATGACCAACACTCAAAAATATGACAGGTATGGCAGACTACTTACACATGACAGGTATGGCAGACTAACTTACACATGACAGGTATGGCAGACTACTTACACATGACAGGTATGGCAGACTACTTACACATGACAGGTATGGCAGACTAACTTACACATGACAGGTATGGCAGACCAAACTTACATGACAGGTATGGCAGACTAACTTACGACTATAAGCTTCCTACACTTTCCTTGATATGAATAAACTTTAATAGAACAAACGAATGAACATTTTCTGTCACTGTTCTGAGACTGGCCTGTTCTTACGAGTTTAATGTTTTGAGGCAGTTTAATAGAAAAATGAGCTTGATCCAACGGTTTCATCTGCGCAATGATGGGGAAGACGATGATGATGAAGTGGAGATCTTGTAGACAGCAAATCCAAGAATTGCAGCAATGGCCAAACCAATGCCAACATGAACATAAGTGTTAGAGCCTGTCTGAAAGAGACCCTTCATGTGTCTGTCAGAATAAGAAAACATGAGCCTAGCCATGATCTTTTCTTGAACATGCATGGATCACACCAGCAACACTCACTGACACATGCACAAATTAATCTACAAAATGCTGTGTTTGCACAAAAACAACTGAAAATTAGATTCATTCTATGTTATAACTACTCAAACTATTTAACAATTGTTTGTGTGTGTGTGTGGACAATGATGTTTGTGACATCCTTCTTATGATTTCAATTGCATATTTCAACTAAAAATAAAGCCATGAATATTTCACAACAATAACAATTAATTTGTCCTTAATTAATGGCACATATCGTTAAAGAAAGCTGGTATATCTTGGTAATTTGTTATTACAGCCAAAAAGGGTAGATCAAAATGTATGCCATCAGTTTTACATTTGTTAGGATTATCAGCAAAAGAAAATAACTAATATTTCAGCCATTAAAAAAAAAACCACCTTTCGGGGACAAAAAAAATTATACTACTTATAAAAAATAAAACGATCCTCTGTAATAATCAAAAAACCTGATTCTACCAAACTTTATTATTTTATTATGCTGAGTGGCTCAGAAATGTTGTATATAAAAACTATGGGGTAAGTTTCAAATGCTAATAAGAGAACAATGAAATCTTGCGTGCTCCTCTGACCACAAGAATAAGAACTAAATATGAGGGTCTGAGAACAGATACTACATGTAAAGAAATAAAGAAATGTTAAAAGCTGAAACAGTAACATCAGAAACACGTCAGTATTCTCAGAATGGCACTAACAAATGATCATAGGTAGATCAGAATGAAACTGTCAAGTAGGTTGACACAGAGTACAGTAATGCTGGTGTTATATAAAATGCTGACATCAGAAACTGGATGATTTTTTTTTTTAATTAACGGAATAAAATCTGGATGAGAATTAGAATGTACACATTTATGAGAAGAAAGTACTGAGGAAATGGCAGAAAAGATTACATAAGAAGAGTCAAAATTTGCACAAAACAAGTGTTAAGTAAATTCAGGTCAGATTTTGCTGGAAAACTATTAGATAAGCGATGATACAATTTTTTTTTTTTAATGATGGATTTCAGTATAGGCCAATGTATTACAACAAAAGACAAATAAGAAAAGAAAAGTCTAGTCTTCTAGGATTACCACAAACTGTGACAGACATTAACTTTTATTTTCCTCATTATGGGTTTTTCCATTTTAGTTTGCAAAATGTTTAAAACTGAAAGTGAAATGCTGCAAAACTATCACATGATGGAAAAAAAAACAACAACAAAATAGTGAGAAATTATAGTGAAGATTAAGTGAAGCAAGCAAGTCTGCAGATTCAGCATAAATTATAAAGCCACGCAAAGTTTAATAATATAACAATAATTGTTATAATTTTAATAAACTTAAGATTAAATGACATGCCATTTTATAATATGGCTGGACAATCAACGATCCACAACTGCTTATTTATCTCATATAAACAGATCTGAACAAATTAAATCGGCAAAATAAAAACAAGCAAACACAAAAATGAGGAAACAAAAACAGCTGTGCAATTTCTATTTTAAAAATCTGACAAATGTTCTGCTGTGATTGTTAAACCTTCCATCATTCATTTACGTGTTTTAGTTTTCACTGCCTTTTTTTTTTTTTTTTTGCAAAGATTTTCTAACCTGTAAATTTTTATTACAAAAGTTTCCAACAAAAACAATGTCTAATATACTGGGTGAACTTCATGAAACTGGTAAGCAAACAATGTATGTCTGGTAAGTAATGAGACATTTTATTCAGTCAATCAGCACGGCCGGAGGTGGGATGGATGGATTCTCCAGGCCTGAAGGTTAGTGGGGATGTTAGGTAAAGTTCGATATCTCATCATTTGACTCTGAGCTTTTACACAGTGCGGATTGCTTGCGAACTGGACAGCTGTTTAAGCATTGTGTAACGGTAAAAATGCAGAAGTGTCGAACAGTGATAAAGTTTTGTGGTAAACTTGAAAAATCCGCGCCCGAGATGCTTGCTATGATACGGAAAGCCTACAGGAAGGATGCTTTATCGAAAGCACAAGTGTTTAGGTGGCACAAGACATTCAACGAAGGAAGAGAAAGTGTCGTGGATGAACGACGCACAGGGTGCCCATTAAATGTGCACATCGAAGATGAAATTAATGTTCATTATCTTTTTTTTTTTTTCACTCTAAAGGTGTTGTCCATAAGGAGTTCATACCACCTGGACAAAAGGTCAATGCAGCATTTTACATGGAAGTGCTTAAACAGCTGAAGAACAGTGCCGTGCACATCTGCCCGGAGATGCTAGTGAGAGAGTTTTTGGTGAAACAAACCATGGCACCGATGTGGCCCCGTTTGTGGTTGAAATAACTGATGCCTTTAACTGTTATCTACTTAGGTCTTGTCAGTTGTCTTGATCCATGAACTACATGTTATACTAAACTTACATCATTAACACATCATGAGTACACAGATGCACTGCTTGGGAAAGACAATTTACGCCAAAAATGTATTTATGATCTCACAATGCAACATGTGTAACTATAACATATATAATGCATACACACTGGAAAACATTAAGCAAAAGCACAGATCAACTTACAAAAGCATCTATAATATTTTCACGTCTGTTTTTTTTAACCTAATTTTTTTGGGTGTTTTTAAAATCTTAATCAAAGTAGTTATTTTGAACATGCTGATGAAATAACTTCTAAACAAGATGATTCTCTGAATGTGCTTTAAATATAAGACTCTGTCATGAGTGTCAACTTATGGAAGTTAGTACCTTCAAAGATGGCATGTTACTGCATATACAACTGCCACATTACCAAAAGATTAATGGGATTTATCTACCTTTTTTCTTTTTTTTTTTTCAGAACAGTATTCTATATATATATATATTTGATCATATTTCCCACCTCCCTCTTACTGTAACAAATGTTTGGTCAAGAATTCCCAGCATCTGCTGTAGTAAATCATGCGATGCCTAGCTCTTCCCTCAAACTAGTGGGGCTTGGCCTAGTCTTTTGTCTCAGATCATGAAGAGTTTTGCACTCTTTGACAAGGACAGGTAACTGTTGGCAGTCACATTCTGTAGTGCTGGTGGCTCTCATTTTCACAGACAGGGACTTGTTGTTTTAGGACTTTTATAAATTGCACAGCAGTAATGCTGAATGACCAGTGCTAAACCCATTAGAAAGCAGTAGCAAATATGGCATTCAGTAAACATGAGCAGTCATTTTGTGTTTTGGGATATGCAGGAACATCGCCTGTTGTGACTGTGCAGCAACGATTTCGAGCAGAATTCTAGAAGGCAGCACCCGTTTTCAACAGTATTATGAAGTGGTATGCGAAATTTCAGAATGAAGGCTGTCTGTGCACAGCTCTTGGGCATGAACATCCAGGACCGAGCGAAGAAACTGAATCCTGTTAGAGAAGCTTAGCAGCGAAGTCCCCATCTTCATCCCGGAATTTCGCATACCACTTCTTGACACTGTTGAAAATGTGCTGCCTTCTGGAATTCCACTCAAAACTGTCACTGCAGCCACAATGGATGAAGTTCTTGCATATTTCAAAACACAAAATGACTGCTCAAGTTCACTGAGCACCATATTTGTTACTGCTGCCTCCTAGCAGCAAACCACAGGAGCTCTGTGCACGGGTTTTCTGAAGAGTTTCTCTCTCTCTTGGCATAAGAATAATCATGATCCTTCATGTAGTTTATTTGTTGCGAATTTTTAAAAATGTTTCACATACTTATGGATAATGATGTATTGTGCCTTTTTTTCCATCTCAAATGAAAGACTTTAAATGAATTTATTTACACTGCTAACCCTAGGTTCAAAATATGAACTGTATAAACTTAATTTGCACCAATACACGTAGTTTGGTAAAAAGTATATAGTAATTGTGTAGAAATCATACATTCACTGATTTTATAATGACCAACAGTTTACAATTCAAAAAGTGTATATATTATTTTTTGACAGTTTCACATTCTCAAATAACAGTTCTTGAATTAGCCTCTGTGAAAAAAGCAAGCACTGATGTTACAAATATTGTCTGATACTGTGTGCCATTTTGTGAGCCCCCAAAAGCACTGAAAAGTATTGCACCTCAAGTGAGACATGTAGTAAATACTTGGTTCACTGGAATATACCTACCTGAAGACATGCCTTCAGGAGACAGAAAGTAAAGAATATTGTTGAGATTTTCTTTCACATATGAAAGAATGATGAAATACTTTGAATAATGATCTACAGGCAATTAAAAAGACACATGAAATTTAGATGAAAGTCAGATGTGTGATAAGCTATGTTCATTTGATGACTGATTGCTTGAGTTGTCATGTTCAAGAAAAACAGCTCAGAGTTAAGGTTACTGGTGTAAGTAAAGCTAAGGTTACTAGTGTTAGCAAAGCTACAAACACTAACACCATTGTAACCACATGAATACTTAAATCATGGTACCTGTCCTCAGATATCATGAGTACTTTGCAAACACAAACATTTAGGATTACTTTTTTACAATTTTAACCATAGCTTTAGTCAATAACAAAGCTTCAAAAGCTACATTCTAAGCAGGAATGCTTATAAGCTTGAAAATAAAAATAATCAAAACATTGAGAGTTCTGTCCCATGCTGCTCTGTCAGGTCATGGATATTAAACTAAACTCAAGAGAGCAAAGCTCAGTGTCATGCCGACAATAACCTAAACTCACATAGCAAAGCTGAAGGTCATGCAGACAATAACTTAAACCCAAAGAAGCAAAGGTGAAGGTCATGCTGACAATAAACTAAACTCAAAAAAGCAAAGCTGAAGGTCATGCTGACAACAAACTGAACCTAGGGATGCAAAGCTCATGATAACTGAAAACAGGATCATAAAGTCTGAGTCAGAATCATGGAGTTGGAGGCATATCATATGGAGAAGCTGGAAGCATATCACATGGAGGAGTTGGAAGCATATCACATGAAGTAGCTGGAGGCATATCACATGGAGTAGCTGGAGGCATATCATATGGAGGAGCTGGAAGCATATCACATGGAGGAGTTGGAAGCATATCACATGAAGTAACTGGAGGCATATCACATGGAGTAGCTGGAGGCATATCATATGGAGTAGCTGGAGGCATATCATATGGAGTAGCTGGAGGCATATCACATGAAGTAGCTGGAGGCATATCATATGGAGTAGCTGGAGGCATATCACATGGAAGAGCTGGAGGGCATATCACATGGAAGAGCTGGAGGAAATGTAAAACTTGTGAAAAAGAGCTTGGGCTGGGGGGGGGGGGGGAAGAGGAGAAGAAGAGGAAAGAGGAAAAGAGGGCTCAGATTCAGAAGCAATTTTGGGTTTAGCTGAAGTAGGAGTTCATAAGGTAGTCACAAACAAAAGAAAATCACACTCTATGAAGGTGTTGGGATTCAGATGTTACAGAAATGCAGCAGTCTTAGATGTGAGTACCAACCCATGGACCTCATCAAAACCAACGACATTTATTACCTATTTAGGAGATTTAAATGTAACTGTTGTTGTAACTTGTTTTCTGTCAGTGTCCTAATGACACAGACTCCATGAAGATGCACCATGCACTTCTCTTTGGCTCAAGAAGCTATCCTGCTATTCACTGTGCTACTCTTGCTATCAATGATAATCACTCAGACCAAAAGCCTTTGATAAGCACCAAGAATGTACTCACTAACACACACTTTGTATACAACTTGTACCAATCTAAACAACATCTTGTCAATATCCATCAACACAAAGCCATATATACAGCCATCTATTACACACATATTGCCACCATAATTTATAACATTTAAAGTGGAGTCTCAATAACATTATTTAAAGGATTTGGAAAAGGTGGTAAGTGAAAAAAAAAAAATTTCATAAAAATTTTAGAAGTTAAAAACAGGAATACAGTCTATGCTTTATAAAATCACCAGATAAGGAGGAAATTGTGTTAATAAAGAAGAGACAAAATATACCGAGAGGGAACAGACAAAGAAAAATATACTGAAAGGAAATAAGACAAGAAAAATATACTGAAAAGAAATAAGACAAGAAAAATATACTGAAAGGAAATAAAAAATCAAAACTATACTAAGGTGGAACAGACAAGGCAAATATGCTGTGAAGAAAATTACTAAGGAGGATCTCTCTTGTCCCTTCAGTGCCAAAGACATACACAGCAAGAGATTTCCACTTCTGTCAGTCTTCCTATCTTGGCTGTCTTTCACATGAGCCCTTTGTTTACCAGCACTTTTAATGTTGTATGTCTCCATGACTCTCTGCATTGTCCAATGCTTCTTCTACCCTGTGGAATCCACTTGAAAGCTGTTTGATGTAAGACATTTTCATAATGTGGCCAATCCATCACTATCTCTTCTTTTCAATCACTGCTGACAATGGTGTCATGTCTGTTTCAGCTTTCATCAACATTCCTCAGAGATCTGGTTAACTTCCCCAACCCCACTAACATTTTAGCTACTATTATTTTCAAGTGGATGAGGTTGCTGGCATCAAACCCTAACCTGGAGGACCATCTTGCTCCTACCTACAAAGACTTTCCCTGACTGCCATAACCTGCCAAGGGTTAAACTCTGCTGCTGGTATAGTTCTGGGTGTCATCAGGGCATGCAAGCTGCCACTCCAAGTCAAAGCCCATGCAGCAAGTGGCAGGAGGAATTGATAAAGAAAATATACTGAGAGGGAACATACAAAGAAAATATACTGAGAGGAAAAAAGGGTAAGGAAAATATACTATGACAGAACAGACAAAGAAAACATGCTGAAATGGCACGGGCAATGAAAATATGCCGAGAGATAATAGAGAAAATATTCTGAGAAGGAATGGGCAAGGAAAATATACTGAGAGATAACACACAAGGAAAATGTACTGTGAAGAAATGGGCAAGAAAAATAAGCTAGGAAAGAATAGACAAGCAAAATATACCAAGAGAGAATCTTACATCCTTTCCATGCCACTAAATGCCACATAGGGCTCGCATGGTAGCTTGCCAAGATTTCCTTTTTTCAGTGAGCTTTTCAACCTCATCAAGGGATGTTATTCCCATTAAAAGGGCTGTCTTAACAACGTCCTGTTTAGAGTTTCACATGGTCGACCTCTTTTTCTTCCACTTGATAGCTTGTTTTGGTATTCTCTGATCATTTCTTCTCAGCATGTGACTGACATATGTCCATCTTTTTTCTGATCATCCATGAGACAGGTTGTTTGCTCATCTGTCTTATTTCTGCGCTGTTCTTGAATTCGTTCCACTTTATACTGAGTATTTTCCAGAGGCTTTTTTTAAAAAAAAGTCTAATTTCTTCTCCATTTCTTTTGATGTTTTCCAGCTTTCACATGCATAAATGAAGGTGGATATTACATTTGAATTGAATAATCTTGATTTTTGTGCTTATAACTTTTGAAAGCCATATGTTCTTGAAAGTCAATGCTGTTTTTGCAGTTCGAATTCTAACTTCCTTTTTGGTATCACCATCCTGGTTTATGCAGCTGCCAAGATATGCAAATTAGTTTACTTCTTCAACAGCTGTTCCTTCTATGTATATTTTTCCTTTCATGGTTAATGAGAAGTTTCATTATTTTTGTTTTATCCTTGTTAATTTCAAGTCCTATTTTACTAGCCATTGAAGACAGGTATGTTTTTTCTTGCATCGATTTGACATTGTCACGATAAGAGTTATGTCATCTGCAATGTCAAGATCTTCCATTTGGGTCTCATGTACCCAATCAATGCCTGTTTTTTCATTATGAAGTCTATGGCAATTCCAAAAAGCAAGGGGGATAATATACATCCTTGTTTCATGCTTGTTTCAACCTAAAACCACTCACTCATTCCTTCTTCTGTGTTAACTGCACAAACATATCCATTGTAGAGGTCCCTAATGATGTTGACAATCTTTGATGGTATGCCATATATTCTTTAAATTTTCCACAATTAATCTCTGTGTATGCTATCAAATGCCTTTTTAACTCTTTCTCTATTTTGGCACGTGTCCTGCGTGGTTGTATCCCTGTTAAGTTCTACCAATAGTCACGCAGCGTGATGATGGTTTGTAGCTCTCTAATTTTGAAAATAATCAAAGTATCTTAAAACCAGCAGTTGACTTCCTTCCGGCCTCGTGATTGAAGCGAACAGAGCGAAAACAGAGCGATTCTGTGTTAATTTAAAGCGAGTTTTTCAAAGTTTATCGTCGCTAGGCCTTTGTTTATCAACAAATATGGCTTCCAGTGCTAGTTTCTTTCGTCCAGAGCAGTATATTTCTGTATTACAAGCTCAGAATTTAATTTTAAAAATGTCTAGACTGTGGTGTAGAGTATGCAGTAGTAGAGATTGTGAATTTTCGGACCCACATGGCGCTGATTCAAAGGATCTATTGTTTTTTTTTTGGTCCAGCAGCAAAATGTGCTAGAAGGGTAGCTGGTAATACTACTTCTCAGCTTTTTGCTAGTACTAGCTGTAATATCACAATAAGTAATGCTGGAGATTGTGTAATTTAAAAAGTTAAATGTTGTAGAATGCTTCAAATAAAAAAAACAAAAACAAAAACCAAAACACAATGGCCTGTTTTCTGGTAAATATTAGTCAACGACTGCCCACTTGTTTTCATGTAAATATTACCTACCCACTTGGTGTTTTTAGTTTGCTGTGAATGCATAACAAGTGTATATTTTCATGTAAATTTTGGAAGATATGTGAAGAAAAGGTGTTTGTGTACATTTTTATTCATTATGGAATTATATGACCAACTACAGTGGATTAACTTGATGGGTAAGTGACAAAAAATGTATTTTATTACTTTTTCCATTCTTTCTTCTCAGTTCTTAGCTCTTTTTTTTGACTGTATACTAACAAAATGTAAAAAATTTTATTTGAAAAACAAAATACATTTTTTTCTTCTTCAAATTAACATATAATATACTATAAATCAGACTATGCCTTTGTCATTCTTTTAAATGTGATAACCATCCCATCCACATTGTGAAATTTACCCCCCTTGGTCTTTTGAGGGAAACACCCCCAGCAGACAAAGAGTTAAAATCTATGAAGTTCAGGATTAATGGTTTTTGCTTTTCAATATGTTCTTCAAGTATTATTCTTAGAGTAAAGATCTGGTCAAGACAGCTTCTTCCTTTTCGAAATCCTGCTTGTTCTTCTCTCATTGCAGAATTCACTATATCATTAATTCTATTCAGAATAACTTTGCAAAATACTTTTGACACAACTGATAGTATGAAACAGATATCCTGTCTTCACTGGCTAGCAAAATAGGACTTGAAAATAACAAGGACAAAACAAAAATAATTTTCTTCTTCTTCTTCGTTCGCATTGTCTGTCTATATCTGCAGTCCTGTCTCTTGGATAAATTTCACAGTTTTTTGTAATTCGTGTATGGAACCGTAGAGCTTATCTTCTTTAGTGGTTTCACTGGGCCAGTAATTATTTCTCAGTGTCTCATAGTTGGTGCAGTTCTGGAGTCTGATAGTTTTTCAACTGCAGCAATAATTGCCCTAACTTCTGCATCATAGTTGTTGCAGTATTTTCCAATGGGTATGGAAATCTTGTCAGTGGTGTTGTTTAGATATTCAATATGTGCTCCTGCCCCTCCATTCTTTATGGCATTGCGTGCAGATCCGTCTGTATACACATGTATCCAGGTGTCACATGGATATTTGTCATCTAGAACACTAAGTGTGGCTGTTGATCTTACAAGACTGCTCTGCATCTCACCATTCTGCACACCTTTCACTTCAGTCTGAATAGTTATTTGTGTATAATCTGGTTCTTTCCATGGTGTATGCTCTGGTACAGAGGATAATGGAGTGATTACAGCTGGAAGGTCAGGTAACAAAAATAATGAAACTTCTCATTAATCAAAATGGAAAACTACATGTAGAAGGGACAGATATTGAAGAAGTCAATCAATTTGCATACCTTGGCAGCTACATAGACCAGGATGGTGACACCAGAAAGGAAGTTAGAATTGCAAAAGCAACATTAATCTTCAAAAGTTATAAGCACAAAAAACAAAGTTAAGACTATTCAATTCAAATGTAATATCCACCCTCATTTATACATGTGAAAGCTGGAAAACAATTAAAGAAAGACAAGAAATTAGATTCTTTTGAAAACAAATGCCTAAGGAAAATACTCTGTATCAAGTGGAACGAATTCAAGAACAATGCAGAGATAAGATGGATGACTGAACAACAACCAGTCTCATGGGTGATCAGGAAAAGGAGATGGATATATGTTGGTCACGTGATGAGAAGAAATGATCAGAGAATCCCAAAACAAGCTATCAAGTGGAACACAACAGGTGAAAGAAAAAGAGGCTGACCATGTAAAACTCTAAAGAGGACACTGTTAAGACAGGCCAAATTAATAGGCATAAAATCCTTTGATGAGGCTGAAAAGCTCGCTGAAAACAGGAAAAATTGGCGAACTACCTTGCGAGCCCTATGTGACGTTTAACAGCATGGGATGGATATAAGACAAGATAGTATGGTTACTCCTCTCCAGTTACTGCAGTCACTAAGGTTGCCTTTTTTTTTTTTGGGGTATTTTAACAATGATTCTTTTTTTCCATTTAGAAGGGGCTTTTTCTTTTTTCCAAACTTTATTAAATGTTCTTTGTCGTTGGCTCATGCTGTCACTGTTAATAACTTATAACATTTTGGCTGATTTTTCATCTTCATCTGCAGCTTTGTCATTAGCCATTATATTCACTGCTGTTTCACTGAGGGAGAATAGACAAGGAAAATTTATTGAGAAGGAGTGAGAAAGGAAAATATACCAAGAGTGAATGGGCAAGGAAAATACAAAAATGCAAATTAATAATCCGAATGGGAGTGAATTAAGAAACTATGCTGAGTGGGAATAGACTAGGGAAAGTATGTTGAGTGAGAAAACAGAATCTTCTTAACACTTGCACACCACAGAGGTGTAAGTGTTAGCTCCCTCACATTTCTCATTTTGTGAGATAGGCAAGTCAGTACCTGTAATTTTTTATCTTTATTTTCCCAGAAACCCCTGGTACTATTTCCCGGCACATGGTCAGGCTGGTGCTAGTTTTTCCAAGAAAAGAAACGTCATCTCAGTGGTGAATCAAATCCGTGACCACCTGCTGGAACGCCAGTGCACTAATGCATACACCACCACAGTGCGTAAACAGACTACAAAAGTATGCCAAATGGGAACATATCAAAAGATTCCACTGCACGTACAAGTGTATATACATTGAACATATGGCACATAAAAGTCTTTGGAGAGTTTAAATTTGCAAAGTGATGAAAATAAGGCCATATCTTGCAGAGAAAAAAAAATATTACAAATGATTCTTGACTGCTTCAGTTTATGGACAATATACTTTCTGCTGTGTCTAATTATCTATTTTAAAAAAAATGATAAGAACATGCCATATTATATCAACAAGTCAACAGTAAGTCATATACAACATGGTGTTACACTCAGATAAGCAATAAACATAATAAAACTTTTCTCAGGTGAAGCCAACCACACAATGTCTGTCTTATCATATTATTTAAACAAAATTATAATTTTACTAAAAAAAAAAAAAAAAACATTTTCACATAACATGCTTTTATTGCATACAGAAATGAAGTTATCAAACATGTAAATTACAGAGCAATTTATATGAACCTTTGTGTAACTGTTTAATGGTGATATCTAACACTCTTTTATTTACATCTTCAATGTATGATTATTTACTTTTTTAATGTCTGGTTATCTAGAAAATTACAATCATTAGTACAATACTCTACAATTTATTTCTCTAATTCTCAGTTTTGTCTTGTTTCTTGGCTCACGCTTCACAATTTTATCAAATTAAAAACAAAACATTAAAAAACAAAGAAAATCTATGTCTATGCAGGTTTGGCATGCATACTTTCAGTTAAAATGTCAGTACTGATAAAAAAATGCAAACAAAATGGTGAATGACAAAGAAGCTGTTCAAGGTATCACAACATCCAATCCACATATATGAAAAAATTGTCATATTAAGTGTTAAAAAAAAACAAAAAGAGTAATGGAACCTTATTCTCTCTTCCAGCCACAGGGGGCGCTGATGTACTAGCAGCATATGTACCAGACGCTTGAGGTTGCTGAAATAAACAAGCCACACACACACACGGTCATTGCCTCACTGCTGACACCAGGTTTTTTTTAGTTTTTTTTTTTTTTTTAAGCAGGAAGGGGAGAAGGTTGAGAGGCCATTTTAAATACAAGAGCAAGAAAATATGCAAAAACTGTAAAAGCTGAGATAATTTTTTTAAGTAAAGAATTTTTTCAGAATGAGATGAAAAATTACTTGACTGGCTCAGAATGTTTACAAGTAAAATATTCATTTTTCAACATTTTCCTATCTTTTCATGAAAGTTAATGGACTGAAGAAAAACAAAATTATTTGGATATTCTGCTTTAGTTTCTGGCCATCATATTTTTCATCATATTGTCTTAAGGTCACTAAGTTAAATTTATCAAAAATATGAACTTAAAAATATCTAGAATGAAGTGTTTATGTAAGAAACAAGTTTTCATTTGTTAGTGACGACTCCTTATCTAAAAAAGCTAATGCTGGATTGGGACATGTTTATCTAGGAAATCTGTCACAAAGGATAAGAAAAGGTTAAACAAAATAAAAACAATTCAGCACACTGTAATCACCAAATTCATCTAGATTAATCAAATGTACACTTTTTGGTCCTGAATAAAGAAATATCTGCACAGAGAAACATATTTAGAAAAAATATTTTCTAATTGCCTCTGATTTGAAATGAATCTGAAGTTGTTCTAGAGTTTATCATAGTTTTTTTTTTTTTTAAATTTTTCATTCCTCATTTTTGGTGCAGTTTAAAAAAAAGATTATTTATACAAATTAGATGTAAGTGCCAATCTATTTCTTTCTAATCTACTCCTTCTATGTTACGTATAAATATTTGAATATAAAGAAATAAATATGGGCAAGATTTATAAGATGGTGGATAAATATTTCTGCCACTCCTGAAGCTTTGAAAGCAAAGATTAGACAACCACAAACTAGAAAAGAAATAACAAATATCTAATCACTGTCAAAATGAATCAAATTATTGTCCTGCATGCTATATCTGAGTCTCTATTTTGGAGTGAACTATCAGCTTTGCTATGGTCTCCTAATATATAGGGTTATTTTCTCTAAATAAACTTGGCATTTCATAACATATAAGACTAGCACTTACAAAGTTAGCTCCTCCTAATATTTAAGAGTTATTGAAAAAAAGTTAACATTTTCTAATATACACTGTTGACAGTTCAATTTAAATTCAACAAAACATCCCTTCACATATTGCACTGAAAATAATTATTTTATACATTCAAAGTCAAATTTATCTTTACTTTCAAACTAGAAACAGACTTTGGAATTCAAATCCCTACATTTCCTGCATTGAAAACTTCTGCACATCATCAATGAGAATAATTTAACTATAAGGTCTCCTTGTACATCCAAAATTATTATAAAGGTGTATTAGTAAAACTTACCTTTGCAAACATTGTGATTCTAGCAATTGCTCACACATAAAAAGACCAAGTATTTGTTGCACAGATGAGACTTTCTAAAGATCTTAATTAAGCAGAATAGTTTTTAAAGCAAAACTATAAAAATAAAATATTAGTTTTTTTGCTATCAAAAACAGAACAATAACCCAAGTTAATCTGAACAATGAGAAAAAAAGAAAGAAAAATTATATATGAAATCGTGTTACTTACGGATATGCAGCCATTGTGGCTAACTTCACGTAGATGTCATGGTTGACTTTATCAATGCATGTGAAACGCTGCGGGGGAGGAAGCTTGAATCTGCTACAAAACTGAGCAGGAGTGAACTCGTAGTCCTGCCTGACCTCCGGATACTCAGCTTTAGAGGCCACGATCAGTGTTGGAATCTTGCAGTCTATGAAATGTTTCTGAATATGCACAACATAATAAAATGAAGATTATACATCTGCAGATTAAGTACAGATATATAAAGAATGTGCTGTAAAATCTTTATACATGTTACACAGATTGGCCATATTTACTTCAAAAGCTCATGCTATAAGCTGAGATAAAGTAGACTATTTTTATAACAATCTACCTGAATTTGGTGTAAACAACTCATAGAGAAAAAAATCCAACTTTTATCTTCCCCTTTTCTTAAAATCTCTCAAAGAAGTTTTGACATAATCTCTTGGCCGAGTGAAGATCTTGAAAGTAGGCATCAAGTCCATGGGAGGGGACTGCAGTGACTCGTAATTTCTGGAGTGGAAGTGAGAAGAAGGCTTTTCTGGCAGTCTTTACAGCCAAAGAAAGCATGTTAATCTGAACTTACTAAATATCATCAAATATGTGGAGTGAGATTGGAATACAAAAGTACTCTTGATGTGAATAAACTAGCTAGATATGACAGGTGTGACAAAAGTAGAAAAATTTGCTGAGCAGAAACAAACTTCAAAAATACACTAAAAAAAAGTAAAATTCCCATTTCCATGCCATTAAGACATATTAGGGAATACGGTGTTAAGCTCATATTTTCCATGACCTTCAGCACATGAAAGTGTGATGTGGTCAGTATCACGCCTGGCCGCTTTACCTTCCCAGATTTCTCTGGTACCCATTTTCCGAGATGGGTGACTCCCGGGGCCGTATTGGTCAGAAAAAATTCCGCTCAGAAAAATATACTAGGTATAAATAAACTAGAAAAATATGCTGAGGATGAATAAAATAGAAAAATATGTTAGGCGTACACACACTAGGAAAATGTGTTTAGTAAGAATAGACTGGAAATGATGTTAAGCAGAAACAGACTGGTCACGCTGGAGTACCACACCAACCTATTGCCAGATGCATTATGGGAAGGTAGGACCAACAATTATAACAGAGCTAGTCTGGCTCCATGAATTCCTTCATGCTCTCACACAGGAGAATGCAAAGCCAGCATCACTCACCAAATACATTCTGGCACAGAACTCAAAACTGTGTGGATTGGTCACATCATACATCAGGCAAGCCACATCACAGTCCAGTTCTGTAGGAGTCAACATCTCGCACATCATCATATCCACCTCATGGAGCTATAAATAACAATGACAAAAAAAAGTGATTGTAACTGAATTTATATACTAGTTTAAATGAGCATGCATGTGAGAGATGTATGCTGGAACTTTACAGGTAAGTTTTCTAACTATAATGCATCACTTTATAACAAGCATTGCTCACAGCCATAAGCTGTAAACCTGAGGTTTCCAACCTTTCCACATCCAAGGACTACTTTTCCAACAACGTATAAGTTGTAGACCCCCACTGTGCAACACTTCCAGCCACAAATCAATGTTTCTGTTCAAAAGATGACACTTACTACCTAACTGATAACGCAACCACAGACTACCCGATAATGTTTTGAGGACCACAAGTTGGAAACCACTGCTGTAAACATTTTCACACACAGGAGTTTCATACCTTTATGGGGTGAATTTTTTTTTTAAACTGTGATACTACAAGGGGCATTAAGAAAGTAATGCACCACATCATTTTTTTTCAGCTAATAATGAAGACAGAAGTGTGAAATTTTACACACTTTAAATATGGCATGTCCCAACTGTGTGAACAAACTGCACTGCAATCAGCCACAGAATATGGCTGCCCTAACCGTTGAAATGGAGTGTGTTAGTAACTTGTATAAGCAGTGAATTGTGATAAAATTTCTCGTTGCAGAGAAGGAAACTGTTGTGAACATTCACAAGTGTCTATGTCATGTGCATGGAAGTTTTGCAGTCAACAGGAGTACATTCGGTCGCTGAGTTCACAGAATCAAAAAGTGGAGATAAAGAGTTGCATGATCAGCTGTGCTATGGAGGTCTTGCCACAGCCATCAAGGCAGAAATGTTGAAACGCACTGAGGGCATTACTCTTACTGATAAGCGTATCACCACTCAACACCTGGCCTTAAAGCTGTCAGTCAGTAATGGTAGTGCAAATGCAGTTATAAAAGCTCTTGAACTTTCTAAGGTTTGCACAAGATGTGTTCCTTGAAGTCTCACAAATGACCATCGATTGCAAAGGAAAGCAATTTCTTCTGAATTTTTGGAGCGTTTCAATACTGAGGGAGAGAACTTTTTGGCTAAGATCGTAACAGGTGACAAAACCTGGGCACATCATTTTGAACCTGAGACAAAAAGACAGTTAATGGATTGGCATCATCTGCAATCACCAGGAAGAAAGAAATTCAAGACAACTCCTTCAGCTGGAAAAGTCATGATCACTGTCTTTTGGGTCACTGAAGGTGTGATTCTTGTGGATGTTATGCCAAGAGGAGAGACAATCAATTCACAAGCTTGCATTAAGACACTGAAAAAAAAAAAATCAATCAACGTTTTCGCAGAGTTCAGCCACACAAGAATCCAGATCTGCTTCTCCTTCACGACAATTTGCGCCCTCACACAAGTCTGGCAACAGGGGAAGCAATCACCACATTGGGTTGGACATTTCCACCCCATCCAACCTAATGTCCCAATTTGGCACCCTCTGATTTCCATCTGTTTGGTACACTTAAAGATGCACACCGAGGGGTAAGATTTGAAGATGATGTAGGAGTGATTCATGCAGAGAAGAAATGGTTACATAATCAAGAGAAAATCTGGTACGGGCTAGGTATACATGCATTTGTTTCGTGCTGGCGTAAAGCCATACAAGCTGATTGGGATTATGTTGAATAATACCGATGTTTACATGACATATCCATGTAAATTATGTATAAATTTCATGCTTTTTGAATAAACAACTCCTGAGAAAAACAATGTGGTGCATTACTTTCTGAACGCCCTTCATATATATATATATATACGCATGCCTTTAAAAAAAGAAATCTCAAAATACAAGTTTGCTAAAAAGATATTAAAAAATTTGATGTTCTTACACTCCTGTGTGGCACTGAATTAGTCAACCATGTAGAAATCTGTTTAAGCTTCACAGACAAGGTAGCTTCCTTCTTTATTAAGCTGAATTCTAGAAGTTTTCGGTAATGGTAAACCCAGAATCATGGGGATAAGGATACCAGTTTTTCTCAGGTTTTCACGGCAACCTCATGTGTTGTACCTCAGATCTAACCTCTCTGGCCAAGTCTAGCAACACAGATCTATGTGAGCCGGGTTTCCCCGATGTAAACTCTATTTTCTATTATAATGAATAATATTGGTGCAGTTACTGTCAATCCTTATGCATTCTCTTCATTATATTTCTCTCTTTACTCTCTGAGTATCCACTAACTACACACCATCAAATACTTGTCCTGTCCATACACCTGGACCGTATTTATTGTAAAGTTAGAGAGGTTCTGACGATTCAGCGTAGCCACGTAACGCAAGTTTCTGTGCAGTAATCCTTGCAAGAAAGCAGTCTGTAATACAACAAAAAAACATTAGCTATCAAGCAAAAATCCATCCATTATCAGTCTATTATCATACAAAAGTTAACACTGGGTTAACAAACTGGAGAGCTAGTAAACACTGAAGCAGCTGCCGCTGAACCTGGCCAGTTTATGCCAGAGATGAGGATGGTCTTAGTGGTGCAAGGCTTCCTGGGAGTAAAAATGGCTGTACTTGTTTGACAGTTTGGTTGTCTGGGCTGGTGAACTGAAGCCGGCAAGTGTCTGTCCCAGCGGAAGTGGTCCAAGTAATAGGCTCAGCCTGTCAAACAGGCAAGGTTCAATGTGCTAGCGGAGTATGCCAAGAAGTGGGTTTTGTGAGTTCACTTAGGGCTCTTCAAGCTAGCCACCATAATCTGATTCTCATTCATTATGGTACTTGTATTTCATCATCTTTGGAGTGTCTGCTGCTTAATGATTGTAGGATTTTCATCAAGTAACATATGTTGAAGATTATGATACTGTAAGAAATCTCATTTCATCTATCTTCAGAGACAGACTACAATATTTGGACACAGAATAGTTTTAAAAACATGTTCAGATAATTAAAGAGCACAGGAAAATGTTATCACTTACACTCTGAGCTGAAGAATACTGTAAACAGAGTATAAACACTTATCCACAAGTCCAGACAAAACATTCACGGAAAGAAACATTTTCTACAAAGTTCAGTATTTCTACTGCCCATCAAATAAACACTGCAAAGTCATCCAATTTTAGCTTGATTAAAATACCTTTCCCACAGATTTAGCTCCAAGGACATGACATCTGAACACATTTCTGGCCGTCTGGCGCTTCTCCAGGTCAATCTTTTTATCACGAGTCACTGAAAATAAAGGATGCCAAAGATTCTCTCTTATAATTCAGAGATTTCACTGGGGCAAAGACACTGTGCAATCTGGCAATAAGCAAGCTAGGGTTGGTGAACTAGCTGACCAAGGCCATGTTCCACCTCAGTGCCAAGCCTCGGCTGGCAGACAGGGAAAGTACTGCACATTCCCCACTTTTCATGTGCCCCCAGCGGCTGAACAAAAAACAGCCGCCGTGACCCACTTCCAATCCACATCTCCACCGCACTGGCTGCAAAAATACTAGTTCAAGTCCCACGGAGACTGAAGAAGAAGAGACTTCACTTCAAATATTTAAAATTGTACCCTCTAAATATAAACAATTTGCCACCCATCACTGACCTAAACATGAATAACTGAATGGATAGCAATAACCACAGTCTGGTTAAGTAAATGTCTCTACAACATGGCACTAGCTGATGGTACAGCTTTCCCTGAATTATGAAAGTAATAAATTCAGGTCAGACTAAAATTTTTTTTCACATTTCCATAAGGAATGTGTAGCACATCAACATCAGTTGCCTTGCTGGCATGAGTAGATTATCCTGCTTCTCATTTATGTGTGGTCTTTGGTGTCCCTACCTGGATCTATTGCTTTTATTTTGCTAATGAAAGTAGATGAGTGTATAGTTCAGATTTACAAAAAAAGACAGAATGAGTAAGGAAAGTGGGGAGAAACAAGAATGGCAGAAAGCAAGATGAGTACATAGAAATGAAGGACAAACAATAATCCAATATTTCAGCAAAAGCCTTTTTTCAAGGATCACATACAAAAACAACATAGCAGACAAAAACATGAAAAATATATAGACTTAGCTTTTTGGCCTCCTTGTAAGAAAGTTTGGCACGATATGTGCCCAGATAAACAAAGCAGAGCATAAAGTGAAAGCCAAAGACTGGCTGAGAAATGTTGTAAAGAGGTTTTCACAAAGGGTATCATATGGTAAACAACATGGTGTTATGCCACAAACAGCCACAGCTTGCCATCACTGTTTACTATGGCCCAAAAAAAAAAAAAAAAGCTGCCCAGATGGGACAGATGATATTTTGCTCCACTACTCTGTCCTCCACTCTAGACACTCTCTCTCAGTCCTCCACTCTAGATACCTTCTCTCAGTTCTCCACCCTACACACTTTCTCTCAGTCCTGCACTCTAGACACTTTCTCTCAGTTCTCCACTCTAGACACTTTCTCCCTGTTCTCCACTCTAGACACTTTCTCTCAGTTCTCCACTCTAGACACTTTCTCTCAGTTCTCCACTCTAGACACTTTCTCAGTTCTCCAATCTAGACACTTTCTCTCAGCATATCTAATCTCTGGTATTTCATAACCTCCAATTGTTATGGCAGTGTAATATTCTTTGTCTACATCTTCTCTAACATTCCTCATTATATTTTCAGTATACAAGTTAAATAAGTAAGGTGACAATATGCACCCCTGACGGACCTCTTGTTTTATGTCAAACCAAGTTGTTGTTTCACCATTTAATTTTACTGCTGCTTGTTGGTCTAGATACAGCAGTGATGTTAATTGTATCAAATGTGTTGGAAATCCCATTTTTTTCCATAAGTTTCTGGTGTTGTACACAATCAAATGCCTTTGAGTAGTCTATAAAGGATAAATATATCGTCACAGTAAACTCTCTGCATTTCTCTATTATTAATCTTATACTGAATATATGATTTCTTGATCCTCTTCCTTGCCTGAAACCTGCTTGGACCATACTGACTTCTTCTATTTTCTTACGTGCCACTATTGAATTTAAAAGAAAAGCCTCCATGAGCACAAATAAGTCTGAACAGTATAGTGTGAAACAATGAAGTTTGTGTACTGCAAAGCAAAGAAGCATGTTTTCTTCAAAAATTAACATGTGACTGAAAGAAAAACAGCAAGAGAATAATTGGGAACTGGATTCGGGTATGCTGTGTACCAGCCTAGCCACGGGAAGAAAAGCATTAACCAGCAGGTAACAAAGCTAGCTTCCATGTACAGATGTTAAAACATGGGAAAAAGCACTTCAAATGTTACCATGTAATGCTGAGAGCTGGCTGTCATGCTGATAGTTGTAGCCCAGGTAAGCAAGGAACTCAATGGCTCTGCTAACATCCAGTAATGTAGTTAGCCTGAAACAAGATCACTATCTTCAATATACACCATAAAAAAAAAGAATATTCAGTTTGAACTGAGTTATCTTTTCATTTCTTCTAAGCTGGTGTTGCTATAAATCTGGCTATCTGTGGACTCTACTTATTTGGTTAAATACTACATTGCTGCATCAGAAAGTTTGGTTTTTTTCTTTTTTCCAAGCTGATTTACTTTTAAATATGAAGTGCTACCTGCTGGTCCATGGAAGAAAACAAAAGCTGTTCTAATGTTGTAGTGGGTATGATAGTCAAATCAGTGCTTACAGCTTCACGTAGGAAATCTGAGTGAATAGACTGGATACAATAATGGCTTTATTTGACTGATGCAGCTTCTAACAGTATGTCAAATGTTCTCACAAGCATTTTCAATTTCTGACTTGTTCACAGTAGTTGGTTGTGTGCCATGTTGGTAGGCACTGGTGATCATGCAACTACATTTCATGTGCTCCCTAGCATTTCCAATCAGTTCAGTGTCTCCTATGAACTGGTTCTAAGACCCTAGATATAATGTCATCAGCCTTTTGTGAAATGAAGCTCTGGTTCTAAGATCCCAGATATACTGTCATCAGTCTTTTGTGAACTGAAGAAGCTCTGTCACTAGAACAACATTTTCTCTCACTTCTCTCATGCCCACAGTGGGCAAGTCTGTTTGGGTAATTCTGGAGTATGCATATTTTTCGAGCTGAAATAAGATTGTCTTCTGGTCCCCTTTTGGCTGTTAGACTAAGTCAGGTTTATCATTTTGTATCACCACATTACCTGCACTGCCTGTCTCAAAAACATCACAATCTGAAGTTATGTTTTGTCAACCTAGACAGGAATTATTTTTTAAAACAAGTTTCATGGTCAGTGAGATTTATTTCTCAAGGACTACAAACGTATACTTACGTCCACTGTGCCAAGTAACCGTCAATAGTGACCCAGCCTTGAGCATTTGTGCACACTGTGTTATTGACATCAGGACCCCAGGGCATGATGGGGCATGTACTAAACAAGTTCTGCAGCTCTGTGGGGGACAGACATCCATCTCTGTCCTAAAGAGACAAATAAAAATTTTGTTAGTAGGGAACAAACAAAACTTAGAAATTTTCCAGGTTTTAAAAAAATCTTTTAGTATTAAGCTCTTACTATATATGTATATCCTTTTAATGTTAACTGAAACTAAGTTATTTGAGGAATTTCTGACCATAATGCGCTTTCATATTTCCTTATTTGTCTTCTTCTTCTTCGTTTGCTTCCACCACCAAGACTACTCTGTGATCCTAATGAATTTATGCCCGTAGTCCTCGACAGGTCCTGTGGTCCCCCATGTGGACCACACGAGATCCCCGAGAGGACCACAAGGGGTTCTGAGTATCGCAGGGCTTGAGTCTGTATTCTTGGTGGGTCTCAGAAGCGGGATTGCATGACACCGTGGTTTTCGTTGCACCAGTTTAGTCTAGAGTTGGACTACCTCACCAGAAAAACTCAATGTGCTTTGGATATCAGTATATCCCTGCTGAGTGAGAGGTGGTAGCCCATCCAGGCTAGAGTTGACTTTCTCACAGGAAAACCTCAACGTGTTTTGAGATACCCGTGTATCACCGCCGGGTGAGAGGTGTTGCCCATCAGTCCAGTGTTGGACTTTTTCACTGGAAAACCTCAGCGTGACTATTATACACATACATCCCTGGCGTGCGAGAGGTAGTTGCCAATCTAGACTGCACTGGTCCAGTGTCTCCAACTTCAGCATTTTGTGATCGTGGCCACTACCCTTCCTACTTGTGACCAGGACGGAGCTTTTGTCCAGGAGGACAAATCCTCGCCACTAGTGACTTTCACCCCTGGGTTGAGCCAGTTTAGGCGTATTATCACAGAATAGGCATGTTTAGGACGTCAGTGATCTCTACAGCGGAAGTACCGTTATGTGCATAGCCATCAAGTTTCATCCCTGGTGTAAGCCAGTTTTGGCATATTTCACCAGTATGGGTGTATATCGGACGTGACCGATCTCTAGAGCGGAGGTACCATGACATGCATAGCCATCAAGTTTCACCCTTGGTGTAAGCCAGTTTTGGCATATTTCACCAGTATGGGTGTATATCGGACGTGACCGATCTCTAGAGCGGAGGTACCATGACATGCATAGCCATCAAGTTTCACCCTTGGTGTAAGCTGGTTTAGGCGTATTTCACCAGTATGGGTGTATTTCAGATGTGGCTGGTCTCTAGAGCAGAGGTGTCGTGGTATGAGTAGCTCTCGCTGTGAGACTGCTGGACATACCAATTATGCTTCACTTTATCCTTTCCATCACCTTTTCACATCAATGCCACACAGCAACCCTAATTGCTTTTCCGCATTTTTTTCCTTGGCTGGGAGGAGTTTCGCTCCACACGTGGCATCCGAAGAATCTCCCACCAGTGTCTTAACCTCTGGGTTAAGCTGGTTCAGGTATTTCGCCTGATATGAGTGCGCTTAGGACGTGGCCGACCTCCAGACCAGAGGTGCCGTGATTTGACTACTGCTTACTTCACTTAGTCCTTTCTTTCACCTTTTGCACCTTTCTTCACTGGCCGGGAGGAGCCCCACTTCATGCACAGCATCTGAAGAATCTCGCCAGCAACAGTAGATGAGCTACCAAACATGACTCTCATCTACCCGAAGTGTCTGGTTTTCAGGCGCCAGATATTCGCCTTCACCCCTTCTCCTGTCAATTTAAACAGTTTTGCCACGAGAAGGCCAGGAACTGGACTTGACTGTCAGAGGCTATTTGAGACACATGCCATTGGAGTGGAGAGCATATCCTCCACCCCACCTCCGGAAATAACAGTCCTTAAAACCCTCCTTATTTGTAATTTTATAAGCAAGTATGAGAGCACAGACTGGTCAGAAATTCACTTTCATGAACTGTCCTTACCTCATCATATTTATCAAATAATTTTGCCAAAAACTGGTAGCCTTGAGCTGTTAACTCTGTAGTACTTCCTAGTCCAACTGACAATCTGTAAGAAATCAAATAAATTCACGTACAGACTACAATATAGTCTCCAATAACTCAAATAAATGCACAAACATACTTAACAAACTCATACATGGAAAGCTCACCTTTCTCTATCACCACTATTCTAAAAAGATCAATATCTAAACATGCAAAGAACTGCATGTAAGAAATGGCATAATGATAAAAATCAATAAACCCTCAAAACACTGCTAAACCTACAGACCACATCAATAACTTATGTCCTGAGATCGGTTCTTCACATGAACAGCACACACCACTCTCAATAAACATCCAGTGGCCATGGAACATACATGTCCTGTAACAGACAAGGAGTTTCCATGTATGTACAATCTGCCATGCACTGAAAGATCTCCTGAAACATATGCTACTACCATCCTTGCAGCCATGGGAAACCGTATGGAAATGCAGAACCAACAAAGTGACTTGCACATTCCACTGTCACGAGAAATAAAAAGTGACAATTTGTATAAATCTAGGATTGGAAAAGTGAAAGTCAAAAGTGTAATTTGGTACTGTGCCATGCCCTACTAAATGTTATGCCAGTCTATGTTTATAGCATAGAAACAGAATCCAAATGGTGGTTTCCAATGTTGTCAGTACTGTAGTTGTGCTAGGGATGTTGGACAGGGGTCCTAGCCTAAAGAAGTTTTGAAACCACTGGTCTATGAGATATATCCATACAAACAGATGATATTAAATGTACTGATATGAAGACAAAGGTTGTTTAACATAAAAACCAATGCTTACTTTGGTGATACATATTCTAAAGTCAACTGTAAGTTATCGTCATATCCAAATTTGCGTAGTACTGTCCAAGTTGTTTCATGGCGACCTTTCTGTATAAACAGCGTATGAAGAAACAAAAAACCTAAAAGCAAGAGAAGAAAAACAAATCATGAGATGTGTTTTTCTGATCTTTCATGTTTTAGTATAATTAACTACAAATATGTCATCAAATAAGTTTATAAGATTGTCAATATGGCTTTTTTTTAAAATACACAATAGGACATTTTTTTAAAAATTGGTTTTTAAAAAATGCAACACCTTAATTAATAAAGCTAGTAGAGTAGTAGAAGATGGAGACAGCACAGAGGACATCAATACTTACTAGAGCAAATCAGACTTTTGCAATGCTGCAGACTATACGGAAATCTAAAAAACTAAGCACAAGGATCAGGATATTTAAGAGTACTGTTCTAAATGTATTACTCTATGGAAGTGAATGCTGGAAAATCACCAAAACTATAGAAAACAAGCTGAATTCTTTCCAAGAAATTGGTTTACGAAGAATTAGAAGAATATTTTGGCCAAACACTGTAAGAAATAACATCTTGTTGGCAGAAATGCTGATGAAGCCACTGACAGCAATCACTGAGGAAAGACGCTGGTGATGGTTTAGACATGTGCTCCGGATGACTGACGACTCACTACCAAAAATAGCACTAAGATGGACACCACAGGGGAACAGAAGTAAGGGTAGACCAAAGGAGACATGGAGAAGAATAACAGAGAGGATGTTGAGCAAGTGTTTCCACTAGGGCAAGAGCAGAAAAAAAGGCAAAGGACAGGCTTTTGTGGAAAACCCTTGCAGAAACCCCATGTGGCCTGGGCACTTAAGGTTTAGAGAGAATTGATAAAACAAAGCTTAAAACACTCGAAACAACCTGAGATGATGAAGTACTGAACTTTAAATTCCATGTGATGACAAGAATAATGGAACATGAAAATCCTAACTTTAACAGGAATAAAAGAACATGGAAATTCTAGCTTTAACAGGAATAAAAGAACATGGAAATTCTAACTTTAACAGGAATAAAAGAACATGGAAATTCTAGTTTAACAGGAATAAAAGAACATGGAAATCTTTGGCTGTTTTCTGTCTTATCAACAAGCTAACTAAAAGTATAACACTGCTGTCCTGTCACACTAAATAAAGTTGCTCCTACAGATTACACCTTTTGCAGGTCCCTACATGCTGGACCCAGAAATGAGAAGGAAAATAGGTCAGACCAATGTCACACATGGATAAAACTTTCAACTAGAAATCCTTAACATAAGAAGATAACAGATGGTTCTCAAAGATAGCCTCAACTGGAAGAGTGTCCATCCTGTACCTCTTGGAATAATGAGAAAAGATGATGATATATATGGATGGTTCAAGAGACTACATTAAACAAACAGTAAAGAACTCAAGTTTATCATGTCCTTGTCATTTTACAGACATCTCATGATATTCTTGCCATCTTCTAAATATGACAACTTCTAAGTAACACAGAATACTGATACTCCATGGAGTTATACCTTTCAGAGTGATGCCATCTTTAATAATTCCATCGGCAACATTTTTCTTCACAATAGCTTTAACATCTTCCAGCGCCTGAGGGTGAAGCGGTGCATTGAAGCACTTCAGCTGCAAAATGTGACTCAAGATTTGAGCATCAAATGGCAAAGTAAACTTATAACAACTCTACTGTAATCAAAGATATTAACACAGAACAGCAAAATATAAATGTGATTTGATGTGAAACAATTCTATATTAACATGTAAAACTCAGCATGTTATAGCATCATGCAGAACTTCTTCTTCTTCTACCATGCTAAATCTGATGCCCTGATAGGATTAAGAATGTTTCACAGTGATTACTATGCAAGTGTCCTTGGAGTTTCCTGTCATGCAAAAATCTGGAAATCTGTTTTTACCAGCAGCTCTGTAATATCTGCTTTAAGTCTAATCCTTCCAGTCAAGTCTGGCAGTACTGATCTGCACAAACTGGGCATGGGCTGAGTGTGTTATGTTGCTTGAGGATGCTGTCTTAGCTCACACAAAGAGAAGGTGCAGACATTCATATATTTTCTATATTCAACTTGCTTGTCTGCTTAGAATGAGCCTGTTCCCTGTGAAAGGCTCAGAGGAAGAAATAACATTTCAATTCCTGAAAGAAGACTCAGCTCACCTGAAACATGTTGATTTCATCATCACTGAGTAAGTTATCATTGTCAAGGTCACAGATCTGTATCAAATAGTAAAGCCAGGTTACATAAGCATGAACATACACATACATACAAGGCAACTATATATATGAAGAAACAAGATGTCATTCAGAGTTCTCTATCAACTGTAAGGTGGTAGAATCTTTTCCTGTGTTCTGTTTCCAAACCTCTTTTGTCACATGTGAACTATGATCATTTTGAAATCATGGTGGAGTGTGGCACAAGCTCAGATGCTGATGGACCTAAGCAACCTTGTGTACTCTGAACTCATAAATGTTCACAATAATATGAAATAAAACTCATTTATCTTTTCTGAATCATGGGCTTATAATTTGTCACTCTTCTTTTCCCTTGTGCCAGGTAGTAAAATATGCATGTTTCTGCCAGGTGCTTTGCAGCACTATGAGCATGTCAGAGATAGAAGGCTGATAAATGATGTGTTATTTCCTGGAACGGACCTAAAACTTTCTCAAAGTCATGGCAGAACCATGACAAAATAGTTAAACATTTTATGAAATCCTAAAAACTCAGAACTACTCTAAACTTTATCAACGCCTGATGCTGCTAATGCTGTGATTAGGACATAAAGAATATGCAGGCTAACATCACAATATGCTACACAATTCAACCATTAAGATCAACAAGCACAAAATTTTTCCGACACTTCTTTCTCTTCTTTGCTCTCAAGGACATTGATTCTCATTGCTATTGATAAAGTTATCTCCATGTCTGTCTGTCTTCCTGATCTTCTCTAACTGTTTAGTGACTGTAAGCTCTTGCAGGTTATCTATACTCTCCATCTTCTTGGCCTACCCTTAGGTCTTGTCCCTGCATTCTCTTGAAGGTCATCTTCTACACTGTCTTTCCATCTTTTTTTTTTTGAGTGGTTACGTCTAGGTCTTGTTACTACATCTACTGGCTGGCAGATACAAAACTAACATATGAATAAATGTTCACAAACATACATTATTCTGAAATTATAAGTATCACAATACAAGTTTAACAAGAAAATCACAGACGATGAGGTTTTACCCGAAATATGCGAGTCAATGCTTTCTTGGCCAGTGACGTCAACTGAGGAATAAAACAGATATTTCTGAAAACTGACTTTCAGTACAGAATGTACAGGAAGAGAACATACAGCAAAATAATCTGTATAAAGTAAAAGCTTTATGACCACAGACAAGAGTTTTGTGTGTGGTTTACGGTCAGTCCATGAGAGTAATTGTATGGGGTGATATGCCCTATTTGTAGCTTGAATTTTCTTATACCAAAGATTGTGATATAAGAAAACAAAGTAACTAGCAAACAGACTGTGGTATAAGAAAACACTAACTAGCAAACAGATTGTGGTATAAGAAAACAATGTAACTAGCAAACCAATTGTGGTATAAGAAAACAATGTAACTAGTAAACCAATTGTGGTATAAGAAAACAATGTAACTAGCAAACCAATTGTGGTATAAGAAAACAATGTAACTAGCAAACCAACTGTGGTATAAGAAAACAATGTAACTAGCAAACAGATTGTGGTATTAAAAAAAAACATAACAAACACAGTAACTTTACCTCTTTTTCATCAGGGTTGTAGACTGGGGCTGTTGGGTGAAGAACTGCTTTCTGAGCATAGTAAAAAACTTCACTAATATTCTTCAAAGTCCTCGCTGAACACTGGAATGTAGATAGCAATACAACATAGACCATAATCACAGGGTTGGTGTAGAACAGTCAACAGTAGCATGTCTTCTCAAAAAAAAAGTCTGTGGGCCGAAGACCTGTTCACAGGTAAAAAAAGGTGTCTGGCATCTTATGTTTTAAAGTGTTATTGTGACCTCAAAACTGCAGAATATCTGTCTGCAAGGACAGGCAAACTAGACTGTGCTGTACAAGCAGTTGTCAGCATACAAAGAGGAAAATGATATATGTAAGAATCAGTCCCATAATGCTGAACCATGCCCAAATCTACAAAAAATTTTTAAATGATCTGTTTACTGTGTCCAGTCTTTAACATAAGACATTAAAGAATCTGTAACAAAAGTAGATATTGAAACATAAATGTAAATAAGGAAACAATAAAAGCAGATAAGGAAACAATCTATGAAATAGGTATGAGAAATCCACTTAAACACAACTCTTTACTAACACACACTTAGTATGTTTTAAATATAATGCTTTCAGTAGCACTGCAGCAAAACTAAACCATATGAAGAGGTTCTCATATTGTAACTGAGAAGACTTAATGACTGCCTCAAATTCTACATATTTTTTTTCCTTTTTTTTTTTTTTTGTTGTAGTTATGCTAAATTTGGAGGCAGTCAAAAGCTGCAGCTTTCTTCATGTTTTTGTGGCCACCTCACAGCCGTCTGTGACACATCCTTTCAGTCTGATCTGGAAGTGTGCATCTGAAAGGACTGGACTCTCTTGTTGTACAAGGTTCTTGACTTTGTATCTCACTCTCACACAAACAGAAAAAAAATCTGTCATTCAGTACATTCTCTGCTGATAAGTGTTGGTTATCATGATTCTCTATTTTGTGTGTGTCTTGGATATTTTAATCATACTGGATGCCTTTCTTTTTCTGAGCTATTTGGTGAGCCCATTCAGATATTTTTCTCTCATGAATCATAATGTTCCCAGTGGATGGATGCTTGTTTTCTATTAGCTTGTTTTTCCTCAAACTGATAAGCCATAAGAAACCGGTCACAACATGGCAAATAACTAGATATGATAACATAAGCAAAAAAAAGTTTATATATAAACTATCCATGAAATCTAAAACAGAAAATAAAGTTCCTCATACCTCTACACATGTTTCCACCTCACCAAAATCATTCATGATTGGAAGAATACTCTGAAACAGAATCACATCAGAAATACTGAAGCCCAAAATATCACACTTAAATTAACCAGTGTCTTTATAAAAAGAAGTGCTAGCAATGACTTTATCATCAGAGGAAAAAAAAAATACTCATGACCTCAGAAACCCCTCAGAAAACACATAACTTTCTGTGATATTAACTGTTTCCCATTTTAAAATGAATATTCTAACTGTACACTCTTAGCATTCTAAATGTACACTCACTTCTGTAGCGAAATTTCTTGAAAACAATAATCTACCTGTATGTTCATTTCTAGAACTAAATATCTGAGCTGTAATACATCTAACACTGAATAGTCTAAGCATAAGCTTACTTCTAGAACTGACTATTCCAAAGGTACACTCACTTAAAGAAATGATTATTTTAATTGTACGTTCATTTAAACATTCTCTACACTCCACCATGCACACTTCTGATCACAGCCTCTTACAAGTCACAGCTTCTTACAAATCACGCTAAGAGCTCCATTTATTTTATTTTATTCTATTTTTTCCTTTCCTATTTTTTATACCACACTCATGTGAATTTATGTTTTATCTTCCCTCTCTATTTCTTCATCCTGTGTTTTTTTTGTATGATGAAGGTTCAAACCAAAATGTCACAAATGTGTGTTCATTAATTAGTAAAGCTGTTCCCTACTTTTTTCCTAGTTTGTACATTTTGTTATCACAGCTGTACTGCAATGGCTTCATGTATAGTTTTATACTTAGTTTTCTAATGTGCTGACAGGTGAAGGAAAATATGGGCACTAACACCATATCCCTATGTGCCTCTAAGACATGACAAGATTACCTTTACCTTTTTTTTTAACCTTATATACTTATACACTAATTATTCATGTTTATTCTTACTGTACATTTATGTCTAGAACTGACTATTCTAAATGCACACTTACTTCTAAGGTCTGAAGATCTGTCATATCCACTTTGTTGCCCACTAGGATAACAGGTGTTCGATGATCTTCTCCTAAAGTGAACCTTATATATGGCAGCCAGTATGTGGTTAACTGGAAATTAACAATACAAACAATGGGAAAATGACAATAAAAGGGAATAGCGACTGCAGTAAAACTGGTTCTAGTAATAAAGGTAAATAGATGTGTATGTTACAGTTTTACGTGGTGGCAGAGGGAGTGAGGAAAAAACAAATAGCAGAAAGTATGAGAGTAAGATGACACTGTGAAAAACATACAACATCCAATATTTCGGTGTGAGCCTTATTCAAGGAAAATGACAATAAAACTAGTATAATACTAACAATTTACTGGGTTTTTTTGTTGATTTAGTAGACATCTTTCAAGTATTGTTTCTCAACTGTTTATAAGAGCTTCTGAATATAATTTTCATAAACAGCTTTTCTCCCGGCTGATTTTACCAATATCTGGCTGATATGAGAGGTAACATAGGCCATGTCTGTGTTGTCAGACCCTGGCTCTTTGTGCTTCTGGATTCAGTCATCTCTCATATCAACCTCAGAACCAAATAACATCATATAGAGTCACTCTCCATGTGGCACATTAGTTCTTTACAATCCTCACATTTAAATCTGAAATTTTAAAAAATATTTTTCATTTTTAAAAAAGAATCCTTACCCATATACAGCACATAAACATATGTATGCTGCTGAAAAAAGTAGCTATTATAAAGAAACATAAGAATAATGAAAAAGAAGTAGTTTTTAAATCAAGAGACAAAAACAAAAACACATAAATCATAACATCCATCTCTACAAATGTTGTGATACAAGAAGGACCACCATGTTCATTGTGAATATTTTCAGTAACTGCAACTGAACACCTCAAAGAATGAGTAAACCAAAATTTCTCAATCACATGTTTAAAACAACAACAGTGAAACCCTCATTCTCTGTGTCAAAAAAGCAAAAGGTTACAATTTTTCTGTAATACAAACAGCACAAACACTCTAGCTCACTGCTAGTTAAACTGATTCTATTCTAAACAGTCTGAGGAAAAGTGGATATCTTTGTTTACTCTAAGAAGACATCTTCAGTTTTTGCCACAATAAAACTTCAAATGTTTGGCCTAGCACCGCTAAGCTCACTCAGCCGTATCACACTACACCTCCATTAGAATCCAATCTCTTGATTCAAGTTGTTTTATCCTTCTTGCACTTATTTTTAGTTTCCTTATCGAAGATCTCTGCTTAAATACTACTCAAGTCTCCTGTTTTTTAATCATATTTAAAAAATTTTTCTTTTCCTATCTGATCTCCTAAGCCAGGAGTTGTGAACCTGGGGTTTCACTTGACCGAACGATGGGACTTGATCCCTGAGCAATTAGAATTTTTCTTTCATCTCTTCCATTCTTAGCTACCCATATGTAAGTAAAACCACTCTACTGGTACCTAATATGTCTGGTGCTGACGACAATTTTTGACAGACTGGCAAATGGGGCATGGGGATATACTGTGCAATCCACTTGGGTCTGTAATTATAAAAATGTTTAAGAACCTCTGTCCTAAACTTCTGTAAAACTTAATCTCCTCCTTCTCCTACTTAAGGCTACTTTATAAGGCAGGGGACAGCCAGAGTGACAAGAAAGCTTACCCTCTGTATGGAATCCTCATCTACCACCGAATACACAATACACACAACGCTGGCTTTACGGATCTCCTCCTGTAATGTGTTTTCATCCTGATCCTGGCCTGTCAATTTTAAAACAGGTTAAGTACATATTTTAGCATTCTCTTTGAACTGGTAACTATAGAAAAGCTACAGGAAACTATGTGCCATTGAAAGATACTATGCAATCAGTGTAAAATAAATACACACAATTAATTCATTCATTCTTTCATTGGTTGACTGATTCATTCATTCATTCATTCACTCAGTCAGGAAGGAAGGAAGGAAGTACCTGAATAGTCTACAATACAGGTAGGAACATGTTCTGGTGTGACATCAGCTGGAATTGTTATTTCCTCTGCTCTTGCTGGCACCTGAATTTAACAAAAAATAGCAATTATTACATCTGTATTACTTCAGTTATTAATAATTAATGCTACAATATTAAGAAAGTTTATATTTCTTAAAATGCAGCACTCTCCCTACAAAAATACTGCTTCTGTAACATTACACACTTACTACCTGTATAAAACAAGTAACTAAGTCTCATGTTACATCAAGTACACAAAACATGCAAGTAAATCCTCAATCTCTGGTGCAAGGTTCTAAAATCAACACTTAATTTACACAAAGAACAAGAAATACCAAAACTGACTGAAATAATAACAATACTCATAATAACTTTATCAGTGGAAAGAATGCCATCACTGACACAGTTATAAACTGAGAAAATCAAGCCTTCTCTCTTTCACTGTACAGCTGCAGGCTCAAACATGGACCCATTGTCACTGGGCTAACTTTTAAATGATACGCTAATCTCCTTCATGCTCTGATAACCAGTTTACGATACAGTCCAATGCACCTCACTCTACAAAACAAATATTTTCCATTTTGAAAGACAGTTTTCACCCAACAGCAGTGTGCCAGATATTCACTTTTCTCAGCAAAATCAAACTTGAGACACAAGCAGCAAGTTCCTAAACCACATATGTGTAACATCATTAAGTGCACATCAAAGCATCCTTATAATTTACATAAACAGATAAATGATTAAAACAAATAAGTATCAAAACCCAGTCTGACGGGATGGTGTGAGAGGAGATCACCAACTAAGCTGATGGTCTGCATGAAGTATTGTGTACTATGGAGAAGCATAATAGCCAACGCCAGTCAGCACGGTACCTGATGATGATGATGACGAAAACCTCAGATAAATCTGAAAGTTATTACACAGTTCCTGATAAGATTTTAGCTTTCCTGTAATGCAAGATTACAACTGAGAGGCCTACAGGAGACCTAAGTTTCACAAGGGACATGCAAATGACTGACTGACTGTAATGCTAGAATCAAAATGAGAGACAATTCAAGACATGAGATGGCAACAAACTTTTTCCACATATTAAAATTCTATTTTGAAATAAATGACAGAATTTCAACTTGAACATTCCAACAACACAATAACGACCAAAAAAAAACAACAACAACAAAAAAGCACCCAGTGCTAGCAAACGAAATAAATAAACATGCTTACCTCTTCAGCAAACTCTTCACTCACAAGAGACAAAATAAGGGAGGTCTTTCCAACTTTTTCTGCAGAGAAGGAATATAATGTCAGTAGAATATAGAACTAGCTCTAGTGGAGTAGGGATAGTCAAAAGTGTATGGACCAAGTTTAGAAAAAAAGATAGAAAGAAGTAAAGAAGAGAATGGCAAAAAAGGCAATGAGATGAGCACACAGAAATGTAAAACTCAATATTTCAGTGGCATACCTTTATCAACAACAACAAAAATAATTAAACAACAAATAAACACAGAAACGGCACACTGAGAAGCACAACAAAAAAAAAGAAACAGACACCAGTTATAAGGAAAAGATGATACAAGAATGTTATTGGAGAAGTTGGAAGAAGAAAATAGAACAAAAAAAAAAAAAGCCAACTCATGGAAAGGACAAAATATTGATGTTATATGGAAAAGAAAGGTGGCATAACTGACTAGAAATATGATGATGCAACACAAATGACTGAGAAGTAGGAATGCCAGTATCTACTTGCACAGATCCTAATCAGAGAATGATCAAATACCACAACACAATGGAAGCCAAGATTAACATTTTGTTTTACAAAACTATTACCAAATACAACAGACATTAAGAAAAAATAATAACTTTAAAATATACTCCAAAAAACACAAAAAGCTGTTGACAATATATTTTCTTGACCATGTATTCTTAAACTGAATACTCTCTCTCCCTCTCTATGTATGTATGTATGTGTGTCTATTAACACTAACATATATACAAAAATGGGTGTCTGAGTGGCGAAGTGGTTAGTGCACTGGTCTCTCATGGCGAAGGTCGGGGGGTTCGAATCCGGGCGGTGGCACCCCAGTCACCCAACTGTAGAAATGGGTACCCGACTTCTTCTGGAGTTGGGGAAGGAAAAGGCAGCCAGGCGTGATACTGACCATATCACCCTCTAGTGTGCTGACAGGTCAAGGAAAATATGGGCACTAACACCATATCCCTATGTGCCTCTAAGGCATGACAGGGTTACCTTTACTACTTTTTTTTTATATCTTATATCTTATATCCTTCCCGTGCCGTTAGACGTCACATAGGGCTCGCAAAGTAGTTCGCCAATTTTTCCTGTCTTCGGCGAGTCTTTCAACCTCAACAAAGGATTTTATGCCTGTTAACTTGGCCTCTCTTAATAATATTTCTTTAGTTGTTTTCCAGCGTTCGCATGCATAAATGAGGGTGGATATTACATTTGAATTGAATAGTCTTAACTTGGTTTTTGTGCTTATAACTTTTGAATTCCATATGTTCTCAAGATTCTTGAAGATTGATGCTGCTTTTGCAATTCTGATCCTAACTTCCTTTCTAGTGTCACCATCCTGGTCTATGTAGCTGCCAAGGTATGCAAATTGATTGACTTCTTCAATATCTGTCCCTTCTATGTGTATTTTTCCTTTTTTTTTTATATACAAAAATATAACTAATTAATGGACTGTTTCAAAATCAACTGGTAGAAACAATGAGATAATAATGCATCTGTCTTTATTTAACATTTTAAGAGATAGTGTCAGCTAGTGCCTGTGCAATGAAGTAAAAACTATACAATTTACACCACCCCCCCCCCAAAAAAAAACCACACATATATACACCACACAGTGAGGTTGTGGAACTTCCAACTAAACAAATGAAATACAAAAATTATGAATTTTGATTAAAATATACATTTATAAATAAATCACTAGAATTGCGAAAAAAATTAGGAAAATATAAACACACCGTCTCCAACAAGCAGGATTCGGACATCTCTCTTGTACGAATTCATTGCGCTTATTTGGATGATCCTACGCTGCAGCCGAGTTTGGTTATATTCTCCACCAACACGAATCAATCACTACTTCTCTCACCAACAATATAAATAAATTATGATCTACTGTTTTCCTAGACTATTTACAATGCGTTATTATGAGCATCATTTTTTAACTAATACTGAAACGTAGGACCGATGTGTCAAAAATTGAGCGAAAACTAAGCATGACCTTCCACAAACACATTTCATGATTAGTCCCCTCAGAATGTTACCGCACAAGCATTCGCATTTGCAAACACTAAACAAACATACTACAAACAAAAGCAAACGCTGGACCACTTCAGTTAACTCGAAACATTAGTTATTGTTTTCCATTTAAAAGTCCAATGGTGGACCTTCCCTGAAGTAATGACAATGGTTTCGTGAGAAGTCATCCACCATTTTGCTTTGAGTACTTCCTGCTAACTGCGCACGCGCATCCAATCGATAGACCAATCAAAAAAGCATGGCAACGACAGTAAAAAGTTGGACAATTTTACGAAACGAGATTAATTTGATCTGGCAGAAACGTTAGATCAGATCGGAACGAGAAACTAAGACAAGGGGGAAAAAATCGTTTTCTATCATTGGTAAGTAAACTGCTATATAGTGTCACACCGAACAGTCCTTTTTTCATTCAGCTATGAAACTGTTAACCTAGAGCAGTATCCACTGTTATGTCTGCTGCATACACTGTAATAAAAATAACAGAAAAACGTAATAACTCTTCAGAAATATAGAATAAGGCTATAAGTTCAAAAATAGTTTTTGCAGGAAAAAAATGTTCACATGTTAAATGTATCGTTGCAAACAAAAAATTCAAATACTTTGTTTATGTTGAAATATTGAAATGTTCATGGTATCGGTTGGAGATATTTATATCTTATATCTTTCCCGTGCCGTTAAACGTCACATAGGGCTCGCAAAGTAGTTCGCCAATTTTTCCTGTCTTCGGCGAGTCTTTCAACCTCATCAAGGGATTTTGTGCCTGTTAATTTGGCCTCACTTAATAATGTCCTCTTCAGAATTTCACGCGGTCTGCCTCTTTTTCTTTGGCCTGTTGTGTTCCACTTGATAGCTTGTTTTGGGGATTCTCTGATCATTTCTTCTCATCAAGTGACCAACATATGTCCATCTCCTTTTCCTGATCACCCGTGAGACTGGTTGTTGTTCAGTCATCTGTCTTATCTCTGCATTGTTCTTGAATTCATTCCACTTGATGCCGAGTATTTTCCTTAGGCATTTGTTTTCAAAAGAGTCTAATTTCTTGTCTATTTCTTTAGTTGTTTTCCAGCGTTCGCATGCATAAATGAGGGTGGATATTACATTTGAATTGAATAGTCTTAACTTGGTTTTTGTGCTTATAACTTTTGAATTCCATATGTTCTCAAGATTCTTGAAGATTGATGCTGCTTTTGCAATTCTGATTCTAACTTCCTTTCTGGTGTCACCATCCTGGTAGCTGCCAAGGTATGCAAATTGATTGACTTCTTCAATATCTGTCCCTTCTATGTGTATTTTTCCATTCTGATTGAGAGGAATTTTCATTATTTTTGTTTTGTCCTTGTTAATTTCAAGTCCTATTTTGCTAGCCAGTGAAGACAGGTGTCTGTTTTTTCTTGCATGGAATTCACATTATTACTGATAAGAGTTATGTCATCAGCAAAATCAAGATCTTCTAGTTGGGTCCCATGTACCCATTCAGTACCTGTGTTACCTGTGCAGCATTTTTTCATTATGAAATCTATTGTAATCCCAAAAAGTAAAGGAGACAGTATACATCCGTGTTTAACACCTGTTTCAATCTGGAACCATTCACTCATCCCTTCTTCTGTCTTGACTGCACAAACAATATTTATATTTATATAGTGGAGGAAAATGTGTCTGATCGTATAAGTGCTAGTCGGGAATGAAAATGTAGAGAGAGTATGAATATTCATCTGATTAGAAGACAAAGACGCTGTCTGATTTGACTGTCAGAGGCCCTGACATGCAAGCGTAGGGTTGGGGAACTATGGCCATTGGTATCCCCAGTAACAGACCTAGCATATATATATATATATATATATATATATATATAGCAGATTAAAAAGCAGGGATCACTATAGTCCCTTGGTGGTAGAATTTCCACAGAAATACTGCACATCCCTTTTTACATTTGTGAAGCATGAAAAAAATATCTCGGTGGACTGACCAAATAGCACGAAAGAAAGAGAAAAGTGTTTGAATTAGGGACGTCAAAGGTCACACAAAATGGAGGAGTAAGATCGCCAACGCTGTCAGACAGAACATGTAACATATGTATGCTGTTATAAGCTTCGCTCATAGACTGACAAAATAGCTTCCGTAACTCGCTTCCAGTCCGATACGGTGCTTGTATCTCAACACCTTGACCTCATTTACTAGAAATACATTAAGCTCTCATTTCTAGGGAAATAGAACAAGAAGAAGATCTTAGGAGCTGTGTTGTTATTTCAGCTTCTGTGACATGTAGAGTTGAATCTGTCACTAGCCTATATCACTTTTTCTTTCTTTCTTTCTTTCTTGCTGCACCATTTGGTGGGGACAATACAGTGTCTAAAACTACTGATAGAATCGATCCTTTTTTATGGCACGAGTACGGATGTTTGGAAGGGAGATTATTTGATACATGCTTATGCAAAGCTCGTTTTAGTGTGGAGCTTATCAGAGACATTATGTCTTGTTTGTGCATAGACTAGGTTGTTAACCGGACTGGGAAGTGATCAATATATCAACACTTGTGCTCATAAAATGCTCTTGCCTGACATGTTAAGAAGTTTCCATATATTCACAACGATTATCGTCCACTGGCAAAGTGCCAAATGGGCAACTTGGTCGGGCTGGATTATCCCAACAGACTTGGAGCACCGAGCGAGGGAGGCTAGATTCTTGACTTGATTTCTTCATGGCCAAAATTTCTGTGCCGTTTTTGGCACAAACAGGATATTAACTTGTGGGGGGGGGGACCTTAGGAATAAAATGCTGTAGAAAGTATCCTGATCGAGAAACAACCATTTCAGCGCATTGTTCAGTTTCTGGAATTTCACAGAAGTCTGCGTATGAAAAAGATAAAAGTGGAAAATTGTCCGTTATCACAGCTTTGCTGTAGTGGCCTCGTTGACATTTATACAACTGTATATTTAGTTATCTGTGGATGCATATTCGTGCAGTTTAGTTTTAGATGTAGTCTGTAAGAAATGTGGTCACGTGTTAGCGAATACAACAGTTTACAGTGTCGTATTTGTCTTGGTCTCTTGGCCTACAATTAATGTACAAATTTGACCTGGCCACTGTTGTAGCGCAGTTTTATTTATTTATTTATCAGAAGTCCTCAGCGCCGAGTGATCTCAGAGTATGGTTCTTATGTCACACTGCTCTGCGTTTCTCCAGAAAACTGTTTAGTGGAATAACTGAAGACACCAGGAGGTCCACAAGTCTCTCAGATCTTTAAATCTGCGTGGGATGAGGTTTCAGTCAGTCAGTCAGTCAGTCAGTCGTTTTGCATGTCCCTTGCGGAACTTTGCCTCCCTAACAGCTCTCATGTAGGCCTCTCGGTTGTAAGCAAGATGGCCTGCTGCTGATGCATCCATTCGCAGATCATCAACAATGTCTTGCAGCCATATTTGCCTTGGTCTTCCTCTCTTTCTTTTTCTTATTATGTACCCTTCCAAGACAGTCTTCTCTACATTATCATGATGTTTAATGTGTCCAAAATATTTTATTTTTTATTTGTTTAATCCTCTTTCCTAGCCAACCTTCTTCAATATTAAGTTCTTTTAGTATGGATATATTTGCTCTTTTTGTATCCATGATATTTGAAGAATTCTTCTGTAGCATCTACATTCAAAGGCATTTATGTGTTTCTCAGCTGTTTTGTTAAGTGTCCAGGTCTCACTGGCATATGTTACGATGGGGAAGATGCAAGCCATTAAAAATCTTATTTTATGTCTGTCTGTGCCTCTCACAGACTCTTTATTTATTTTACTTTTTCTGATGAGCGATAGATGTCCTCCTTTTAATTACTTAAACACATAATCTTAGTAATTACGTGCATAATCTTATTAATTACTTACACACATAATCTTTTTAATTACAAAAATAATTTTCGTCACACGGAATATTTCTATTCTTGAACAAATTACTACCGTGCAACAAATTTCACTATATGTACAATATCGGACAGTTGTTCGTCAGCCATATTTTCTTGTGACTGGTATTCGCCATTTCGTTCTCCAGTCACTAACAGTGTTTGTGAGTCTCATGATTGTTATTTTTTGGCGATTTTACGCAATAAAATGATTTTTAAAAATATTATATTCAAGGGGAAAAAACGAGAAATTACATCTAATTCAGGCAAAACGGTATACAGTACACAATTATTATGGAGGACAAGATTAAGATAATACAACATTATTTAAAAAAAACACTTAGTTAAGTTTTCTATGGCGGAGCATATAATGTAAAGATTTTCGATCTGCCAGTATTTCAGTTTACAAGCCTTCTCTCGGTGCCTGTCCTTCTCGTAACTGTATATTGATTGGAGTATGATGCTTACCAAAAGCCACACAAAATGACCAGTCTCGCCTGATGAAATGTACTGTTTTTATTACAAGTCATCAACAGAGTTCTTCTCGAGATGAGCATAAGAAATACACTGTCTCTTCGTAAGAAAAGTTTCAATCTGCGAGACTTCCGTCTCCACTCCTTCCTCAGCATGATACAAGCATACCAATGCAGTATGCGCATGCGCCAAGATGATCTGCTAGCCACATCTCCAGCTATAGATACACATTCAACCCAGACTATCAAAGTCAGATTATGTCAGTTAGGACATTCGCGTACAGATTCGATTAATATTCTACCGTCATGATCGCCAGCTAAGCATATTGAATTATTTTAGAGTTATTGTTCCTGCATTTCTGACAAATCCATGTGTGTTCCGTCTTGGAAGAGGGGTTTCAGCACGTTGCCACAAACCCCAAAGGCCAGAACCCTGGTCAATCAAAGCGGCTGCGGTGGTGGGTAGGACTCATTATGTTCACAGATTCGGGGATTCCCACTCCTTCTGATCAGTCACTATACAGGGAATCCAGTGTCTGTAATGGTGGTCAACATTATTCAGTCCCTAAATCCCGTCCCAAAGAATGTTGACAAAGAAAATTACGACGCCATAAAATTTTGAGGTTATGAAGTACCAGAGATTAGAGATGCTGATGACACAGTATTACCAGAGATTAGAGATGCTGATGACACAGTATTACCAGAGATTAGATATGCTAATGACACAGTACAACACAAAAAGGAATGGAAAAACTAATTATGTCAGTTCACAAGAATAGTGAAAAGCAAAACGTATATCTTAATGCGAAGAAAACTAAATTGAAGACAACTGACAAAGCAAATAAGGCAGCTGAAATATTTATCAATGAGGAAAAACTGGAAGAAGTGGGGAGTTTTGAATATCTTGGATCATTAATTACTAATACTGTAGATACAGTGAGGGAAATTAATAAGATTATGTGTGTAATTAACAAGATTATGTGTATAAGTAATGAATAAGATTATGTGTGCAAGTAATTAATAAGATTATGTGTGTAAGTAATTAAGAAGATTATGTGTATAAGTAATGAATAAGATTATGTGTGTAAGTAATTAATAAGATTGTGTGTGTAAGTAATTAATAAGATTATGTGTGTAAGTAATTAATAAGATTATGTGTGTAATGTAATTAATAAGATTATGTGTGTAAGTAATTAATAAGATTATGTGTGTAATGTAATTAATAAGATTATGTGTGTAAGTAATTAATAAGATTATGTGTGTAATGTAATTAATAAGATTATGTGTGTAATGTAATTAATAAGATTATGTGTGTAATGTAATTAATAAGATTATGTGTGTAATGTCATTAATAAGATTATGTGTGTAATGTAATTAATACAATTATGTGTGTAAGTAATTAATAAGATTGTGTGTAATGTAATTAATAAGATTGTGTGTAAGTAATTAATAAGATTATGTGTGTAATGTAATTAATAAGATTATGTGTGTAATGTAATTAATAAGATTATATGTGTAATGTAATTAATAAGATTATGTGTGTAAGTAATTAATAAGATTGTGTGTGTAATGTAATTAATAAGATTGTGTGTAAGTAATTAATAAGATTATGTGTAATGTAATTAATAAGATTATGTGTGTAAGTAATTAATAAGATTATGTGTGTAATGTAATTAATAAGATTATGTGTGTAAGTAATTAATAAGATTATGTGTGTAATGTAATTAATAAGATTATGTGTGTAATGTAATTAATAAGATTATGTGTGTAATGTAATTAATAAGATTATGTGTGTAATGTCATTAATAAGATTATGTGTGTAATGTAATTAATACAATTATGTGTGTAAGTAATTAATAAGATTGTGTGTAATGTAATTAATAAGATTGTGTGTAAGTAATTAATAAGATTATGTGTGTAATGTAATTAATAAGATTATGTGTGTAATGTAATTAATAAGATTATATGTGTAATGTAATTAATAAGATTATGTGTGTAAGTAATTAATAAGATTGTGTGTGTAATGTAATTAATAAGATTGTGTGTAAGTAATTAATAAGATTATGTGTGTAATGTAATTAATAAGATTATGTGTGTAAGTAATTAATAAGATTGTGTGTGTAATGTAATTAATAAGATTGTGTGTAAGTAATTAATAAGATTATGTGTGTAAAGTAATTAATAAGATTACGTGTGTAATGTAATTAATAAGATTGTGTGTGTAATGTAATTAATAAGATTGTGTGTGTAAGTAATTAATAAGATTGTGTGTGTAAGTATCTTTTCTCGTAAGTCAGGAGCTTGTAAGTAGGGCTCTTCTTTATATTTACTGGTACATCATACCACCGGGGTAGAGGTTATCCTACAACACGACCTGTAAATGTTGTATCCATCAATGGCATCATTGTTTTTCAAAGTACTGGTTCACCCTATCCCCCGCCATACACAGTCTGAGAAACGCTGAAATACATTATGAGAACAACACGACGTGCTTTGTTGTATCGAGAAATTCAATCCTCCAGTAACACCAAGGGGGGAAAAAGTGACTGGGTGGATTAAATTTGCGTGCGGGCTGAATTATGTCAACACCGGGCTGATCATAACTAGGGTACTTTGACACAACTTGGCTGTTGCTAAGGGCTTTCTATTCAGCCGGGGTAGGGGAGGGGTAAAGAAATGATTGCTTCTGCAAACTACTTTAACGTTTAATAGTAAGGGACCTTTTACTTAATGGCTTAAGGGCATCTAAGATAATGGTTTGGCTGATTGCTGCCCTAGGTCAGTGCAGCCTTATGCCTCTGAATTCAGCAATTTTATTCAGCAGGTCACGTGTACCAATCTTTGCATTAAAATCCCCCATTAGTAATGCAAAGATTGGTACAGAAAGAGCAGAAGACGAAGGATATGTTGTGGGGGGAGATTAGCATATGATATAGAAATGAGGCATGTGACAATTTAAACAGTATCCAAGAAGACTTTACACATGGACATCACCTGAAGGGAAAACCAAGAATCAAATATATTACATTTTTGTGCAAAGAAGGTGGAGATCAAGTATAACATCAGCAAAAACTTTACCAGGTGCTGATTGTGACACGGACCATGAGTTATTAATAGCAGACATGAAGATAAAGATAAAAAAGACAGTTACTGGATCAAGACCACACCGCTTTGATTTTACAAATATACCAGAACAATACGGTAGAGAAGTGAAGAACCGTTTCGAAATCCTGATGGCTGTACAAGAGGAGATGACACCAGATGAATTGGCTACGCAGGCCAGAGATATCTTAATAACAAAAGCTAAAGATATGGTTCCAGTAAAGAAAAAACAAAAGAATGGATGGATTACATCAGGCACACTAGAATTGATAAAACGACGTAGAGAAATGAAGACGCATTGGAAAGTGACAAACAACAACAAGGAGGAATATAAATCTTTAACAAAAGAAGTATGAAGAAACATCTCTCTCTCTCTCTATCGCCATCTCTCTCTCTCTCTCTCTCTCTCTCTCTCTCTCTCTCTCTCTCTCTCTCTCTCTCTCTCTCTCTGAACCTTAAGTGCCCAGGGCACATGGGGCTTCTGGAAGGGTTTTCCACAAATGCCTGTCCTTTGCCTTTTTTCTGCTCTTGCCCAGCTGAGCCCTCTATTGCTCAACATCCTCTCTGTTGTTCTTCTCCATGTCTCTTTTGGTCTACCCTTACTTCTGTTCCCCTGTGGTGTCCATCTTAGTGCTATTTTTGGTAGTGAGTTGTCAGTCATTCGGAGCACATGTCCCAACCATCGCCAGCGTCTTTCCTCAATAATTACTGTCAGTGGCTTCATCTGCATTTCTGCCGACAAGATGTTATTTCTTATGGTGTTTGGCCAAAATATTTTTTCTAATTCTTCGTAAACATTTAGTCTGGAAAGAATTCAACTGAAGAAACATAATGAAAGACAAAAAACAATACATACAAGATCGTTGTGAAAGAATAGAAAGACATCAGAAGTGTGGAAGAGATAGTGAAATATTTAAATAAATGAAGACATTGACGAGAAATGTCACACCTAAGCTAACTGTAATTTGTGACGAGATGGGAAATGCCTTGACAGAGACAGAGAAAATTCTAGAGAGATGGAAGGAATATTGCAGAGGAATGTATGAAACAACGACTGTGAAAGCAGAAATCAACAGTGTGAATTATTATTGGAGGAGAAAGAACCCGAACCGACAATTTAAGAAGTTTCATGGGCAATAAAGAATGTGAAAAATGGTAAATCGCCAGGATGTGATGAGATAACAGCTGAACTTATTAAAGCAGGAGGAAAGGAATGTGCAACAATCTATCATGCACTATGTAAAAAGATATGGCACTCAGGTATTTGGCCAAAAAAATGGAAAATAACTGTATTCATACCACTGCCAAAAAATGGTAATCTGAAATTATGCACAAACTACAGAACTGTTGCCCTGATTAGTCATGCCAGTAAAATTCTGTTAAAAATCAGAACTGGGAGACTTCGTAAGAAAATAGAAGAAGAAGTCATTGTGGTCCAAGCTGGTTTCAGGCAAGAAAGAGGATCAATAGATCATATATTCAATATAAGATTAATAATAGAGAAATGCAGAGAGTTTAATGTGAATCTATATTTATCTTTTATAGACTACTCAAAAGCATTTGATTGTGTACAACACCAGAAACTTTGAGAAATAATGGAAAAATGGGATTTCCAACACATTTGATATAATAAACATCACTGCTGTATCTAGACCAACAAGCAGCAGTAAAAATAAATGGTGAAAAAAAAAAACGACTTGGTCTGACATAAAACAAGGGGTCCATCAGGGGTGTATATTGTCGCCTTACTTATTTAACTTATATACTGAAAATATAATGAGGAATGTTAGAGAAGATGTAGACAAAGAATATTACGATGCCATAACAATTAGAGGTTATGAAATACCAGAGATTAGATATGCTGATGACACAGTATTACTGGCCACAACACAAAAAGGAATGGAAAAACTAATTATGTCAGTCCGTAAGAACAGCGAAGAGCAAAACCTTTATCTTAATGTGAAGAAGACTAAATTGATGACAACTGACAAAACAAACGAGGCAACTGAAATATGTATCAATGAGGAAAAATTAGAAGAAGTGGAGAGTTTTGAATATCTTGGATCACTACTAACTGATAATGGAGATACAATGAGGGAAATTAAAAGGAGGATATTTATCGCTCTTCAGAAAGTAAAACAATTAAAGAATCTGTGGAGAGGAACAGACAGAACTACAAAAATAAGATTTTTAAGAGCATGCATTTTTCCCATAGCAAAATATGCCAGTGAGACCTGGACACTTAACAAAACAGCTGAGAAACACATAAATGCCTTTGAATGTAAATGCTACAGAAGAATTCTTCAAATATCATGGACACAGAAAAGAATAAATACATCCATACTACAAGAACTTAATATTGAAGAAGGCTGGCTAGTAAAGAGGATTAAACAAATAAAACGTAAATATTTTGGACACACTAAACGTCGTGATAATCTAGAGAAGACCGTCTGTGAAGGGTAATTATAGGGAAAAGAAAGAGAGGAAGACCAAGGCGAGATTGCAAGACATCGTTGATGATCTGCAAATGGATGCATTAGCAGCAGGGCATCTTGCTCACAACTGAGAGACCTACAGGAGAGCTGTTAGGGAGGCAAAGTTATGCAAATGAATGAATGAATGATGTCACGTGTTCATTATGCTCACGTGATATTTTCTGTATCGTACAAATAATGGTAGACTTGTTTAATTTATTTTTTCAGTGTCTGTGCCGGTTGTGATTGTCTTTCCACTTCCTAAACACAAACCAGAGACGCTTCCCAGTCCTTCATTGCAAATCTCAAGTCATTATCTTCAAATCTGAAATCACTATCTTAAAGTCTCAAGTCAAGTCTCAAGTCACTACCTTCATGTCTCAAGTCAAGTCTCAAGTCACTACCTTCAGGTCTGAAGTCAAGTCTCAAGTCTGAGTCAGAACGTAGAGTGACTTATGCTCCCAGTTACCTTATCAGCAGCGACGTATTACAGAATGAGAAGAAGTTGAAAGCTGTGAGAGAGAAGAAAGTAAAGTAAAAAAAAAAATAAAGTAATACATTATTTACTTTATCCTTCAACTTCTTCATGTATCTGAATAGTAAGTTACCAGTTTTTTTTTAAAACAAACTGTAAGAAAACCTGTAAGAAGTGCTGCATCAGTCGTTAGTGCACCATAAGCGCCCATGAAACTTGAATTTAGTTGCTGAGTTTGTTGCCAACTCCTTCTTGTTGTAATGACAGAAGAATGTATGTACCTCTCCTGTGTTGTAAAAGTTGTTACAGAAATCGAAACTTTAATTATCGAAAAATGGGATTTCCAACACATTTGATATAATAAACATCACTGCTGTATCTAGACCAACAAGCAGCAGTAAAAATAAATGGTGAAAAAAAAACTTGGTCTGACATAAAACAAGGGGTCCATCAGGGGTGTATATTGTCGCCTTACTTATTTAACTTATATACTGAAAATATAATGAGGAATGTTAGAGAAGATGTAGACAAAGAATATTACGATGCCATAACAATTAGAGGTTATGAAATACCAGAGATTAGATATGCTGATGACACAGTATTACAGGCCACAACACAAAAAGGAATGGAAAAACTAATTATGTCAGTCCGTAAGAATAGCGAAGAGCAAAACCTTTATCTTAATGTGAAGAAGACTAAATTGATGACAACTGACAAAACAAACGAGGCAGCTGAAATATGTATCAATGAGAGAAAAATTAAAAGAAGTGGAGAGTTTTGAATATCTTGGATCACTACTAACTGATAATGGAGATACAATGAGGGAAATTAAAAGGAGGACATTTATCGCTCTTCAGAAAGTAAAACAATTAAAGAATCTGTGGAGAGGAACAGACAGAACTACAAAAATAAGATTTTTAAGAGCATGCATTTTTCCCATAGCAAAATATGCCAGTGAGACCTGGACACTTAACAAAACAGCTGAGAAACACATAAATGCCTTTGAATGTAAATGCTACAGAAGAATTCTTCAAATATCATGGACACAGAAAAGAATAAATACATCCATACTACAAGAACTTAATATTGAAGAAGGCTGGCTAGTAAAGAGGATTAAACAAATAAAACGTAAATATTTTGGACACACTAAACGTCGTGATAATCTAGAGAAGACCGTCTGTGAAGGGTAATTATAGGGAAAAGAAAGAGAGGAAGACCAAGGCGAGATTGCAAGACATCGTTGATGATCTGCAAATGGATGCATTAGCAGCAGGGCATCTTGCTCACAACTGAGAGACCTACAGGAGAGCTGTTAGGGAGGCAAAGTTATGCAAATGAATGAATGAATGATGTCACGTGTTCATTATGCTCACGTGATATTTTCTGTATCGTACAAATAATGGTAGACTTGTTTAATTTATTTTTTCAGTGTCTGTGCCGGTTGTGATTGTCTTTCCACTTCCTAAACACAAACCAGAGACGCTTCCCAGTCCTTCATTGCAAATCTCAAGTCATTATCTTCAAATCTGAAATCACTATCTTAAAGTCTCAAGTCAAGTCTCAAGTCACTACCTTCATGTCTCAAGTCAAGTCTCAAGTCACTACCTTCAGGTCTGAAGTCAAGTCTCAAGTCTGAGTCAGAACGTAGAGTGACTTATGCTCCCAGTTACCTTATCAGCAGCGACGTATTACAGAATGAGAAGAAGTTGAAAGCTGTGAGAGAGAAGAAAGTAAAGTAAAAAAAAAAATAAAGTAATACATTATTTACTTTATCCTTCAACTTCTTCATGTATCTGAATAGTAAGTTACCAGTTTTTTTTTAAAACAAACTGTAAGAAAACCTGTAAGAAGTGCTGCATCAGTCGTTAGTGCACCATAAGCGCCCATGAAACTTGAATTTAGTTGCTGAGTTTGTTGCCAACTCCTTCTTGTTGTAATGACAGAAGAATGTATGTACCTCTCCTGTGTTGTAAAAGTTGTTACAGAAATCGAAACTTTAATTATCGCTCTAAACCTCAAAATGTTTTCTCTGTCTATATGACAAGTGTGATAATTCGCTCATAAAGTCACGTGCCCGGGCCTAATGATATGAATCATACAGTTTTGTGGCGCCTCATAAAGTCACGTGCCCGGGCCTAATGATATGAATCATACAGTTTTGTGGCGCCTATCTGCTTTGCTTTACCTTCCGTAAGCTCCTGTCTTGCATTTCGCATCATCACGTTGTCAGAAATAAACAGATTATTGTATGATGATCAAACCTAGGCGAGACAAAGTTACAGAGACCGTACATTCAAATTAGATATGCCCATCAGCACACAACGGAGTCATCGAAAGATGCAATGTCTTGCTAATAGTGGAAGCTGTATTGCTAGTCCTGGGTAGTAGCCTCATTACCTCTGGGCATGCCCATACGTTCTAACATCTGCCTCGGGCAGACTCTCACCCTACACTAGTCTCTCTAACATCTACCTCAGGCAAACTCCCACCCTACACTAGTCTCTCTAACATCTACCTCGGGCAGACTCCCACCCTACACTAGTCTCTCTCCTTCTCTCTCTCTCTCTCTCTAACCTATACCTTAAGCAACCTCCCACCCTACATTAGTCTCTCTAAACTCTTCCTCAGGCAACCTCCCACCCTACACTAGTCTCTCGAACATCTACCTCGGGCAACCTCCTACACTACACTAGTCTCTCTAAACTCTTTCTCAGGCAACCTCCCACCCTACAATAGTCTCTCTAATCTCTTTCTCGGGCAACCTCCCATCCTACAATAGTCTCTCTAAACTCTTTCTCAGGCAACCTCCCACCCTACACTGGTCTCTCTAAACTCTTTCTCAGGCAACCTCCCACCCTACACTAGTCACTCTAACCTCTACATCGAGCAACTTCCCACCCTACACTGGTCTCTCTAATCTCTTTCTCAGGCAACCTCCCACCCTACACTGGTCTCTCTAATCTCTTTCTCAGGCAACCTCCCATCCTACAATAGTCTCTCTAATCTCTTTCTCAGGCAACCTCCCACCCTACACTGGTCTCTCTAATCTCTTTCTCAGGCAACCTCCCACCCTACACTAGTCACTCTAACCTCTACATCGAGCAACCTCCCACCCTACACTGGTCTCTCTAGTCTCTTTCTCAGGCAACCTCCCACCCTACACCATGTGGTTTTCCTCATCAGTTTTGTCATGAGCAAATAAAGCACAATAAAATAATTAGACCAACAATGAAGGAAACTTGGAACAAGCACTTCTGAGACAAAGGAAAAAAAATGTCCGTTTTGTTTTGTTCAAGCATTTCTTGTTAACTAACACAGAGACAACAAATAATAAAACGAAACCCACATAATACAAGTCCACCCCAACATCCCTCCCACCCCACCATCCACCTCCCCAAGCTGTCGATTATAAATAATTGATAACTTAAAGTGATCGTGACCCAGGTAACAGGAGCAGGACCCCATTCACAGCCTGACCTCAGATCAACAGAAATCATGGCCTGGCGATAGCGGCTGTAATGCTCGGCTCGTGCTGTCATGTTCTGCACGCCGTCTGATAAACATCGCAAACATGATAAAGCAATCTGAAAGAGAAAAAAAAAAAAACAACAACAAGGAAGTTGGCCTTCTGCTTGGATATCCCTGTCTGTAGACGGGTTTCATTTTTTTTATTTTTATTTTTCTGGCCCTAGAGTTTTCATACACTCTACAGCAACCATTCACACGGTCTTGACTACGCGCAAGAAGGAATCTTCTAAGAGTGATAACTGTATACTTTCTGTTTATCGCACCTTAATATAAGTTTACAGTTTGTTCCCTTGCTTGACACACAACTTTGTTACCATGTGGTATTATATAATGAAAAGTAAACACGAACTTAGAACTGAAAGGAATGATTGTACATCAATGTAATCTCTTCATCCCCTTCGTATATGCAGAAATAAAGTTCTTCCTCATTTCTGCGTGTTTTCTTCCTGTATCAGGCATGCCATTCTGGTAACGAGATATGTCGGGCATTTGGTGCCACGTGAAAGCTGTATTCTAAGACTAAACAGGTCACGTCAGGACGGCACGGCTATGGCGCTTCTAACATGTTTCTACCTGTGCTGAATTTTGTTTTGTTGGAATATGAATATCTAACAAGTAGCAGATGATATAACGGACAGTATCTACTTACCTGTTCTGATTGATGAGTGCAAGTTGGTTATATTTTAAAGTGGAAAATTAACAGTAGAAACTGAATTGGTTTTATCGTGTTGATTTAAGATTGCAGTTGGTTGCATTAAGACAGAAGTTGCGTGCTACAAATAATGAGAGGTCGTTTAACAGGTGCTTGCGTTTAGCCGAAGTCTGCCATTGAAGTAGAAGTGTCTTAGGAAACCGACGATAGATAATGGAATGTGGCCCTATTCTCATTTAGTTGCCACGATTAAAGCAGTACATTTCAATATAAATGATATATGCGGGTTCATGTGTGGGAGTGCCAGTGTAAACAAGTAAAACGATTAGAACAGTTTAGTGTACAAAAAAGTGTACTCATTTTCGATTACAGACATGCAGTCAGGTCCTTCATGGCAAGTCTTGTTGGGCCTCAGGTCCTTGAAAGCAGGTTCAAGTTGAACCTTGTCTTTGAAAGCAGCTTCAGGTTGAGTCTCAGGTCCTTGAAAGCAGCTTCAAGTTGAGTCTCAGGTCCTTGAAAGCAGCTTCAAGTTGAACCTCAGGTCCCTGAAAGCAGCTTCAAGTTGAGTCTCAGGTCCTTGAAAGCAGCTTCAAGTTGAGTCTCAGGTCCTTGAAAGCAGCTTCAAGTTGAACCTCAGGTCCCTGAAAGCAGCTTCAAGTTGAGCCTCATGTTCTTGAAACCAGTTTCAAGTTGAGCCTCAAATGAAGTTTGTGGGTAAAAAAAGCATCCCATCCTACAATAGTCTCTCTAAACTCTTTCTCGGGCAACTTCCCACCCTACAATAGTCTCTCTCTAACCTCTACATCGAGCAACTTCGCACCCTACAGTACTCTCTCTCTCTCTCTCACTCTAACCTCTACATCGAGCAACCTCCCACCCTACACTGGTCTCTCTAATCTCTTTCTCAGGCAACCTCCCACCCTACACTGGTCTCTCTAATCTCTTTCTCAGGCAACCTCCCACCCTACACTAGTCACTCTAACCTCTACATCGAGCAACCTCCCACCCTACACTGGTCTCTCTAATCTCTTTCTCAGGCAACCTCCCACCTTACACCATGTGGTTTTCCTCATCAGTTTTGCCATGAGCAAATAAAGCACAATAAAATAATTAGACCAACAATGAAGGAAACTTGGAACAAGCACTTCTGAGACAAAGGAAAAAAAATGTCCGTTTTGTTTTGTTCAAGCATTTCTTGTTAACTAACACAGAGACAACAAATAATAAAACGAAACCCACGTAATACAAGTCCACCCCAATATCCCCCTCACCCCACCATCCACCTCCCCAAGCTGTCGATTATAAATAATTGATAACTTAAAGTGATCGTGACCCAGGTAACAGGAGCAGGACCCCATTCACAGCCTGACCTCAGATCAACAGAAATCATGGCCTGGCGATAGCGGCTGTAATGCTCGGCTCGTGCTGTCATGTTCTGCACGCCGTCTGATAAACATCGCAAACATGATAAAGCAATCTGAAAGAGAAAAAAAAAAACAGCAACAAGGAAGTTGGCCTTCTGCTTGGATATCCCTGTCTGTAGACGGGTTTCATTTTTTTTAATTTTTATTTTTCTGGCCCTAGAGTTTTCATACACTCTACAGCAACCATTTCACACGGTCTTGACTACGCGCAAGAAGGAATCTTCTAAGAGTGATAACTGTATACTTTCTGTTTATCGCACCTTAATATAAGTTTACAGTTTGTTCCCTTGCTTGACACACAACTTTGTTACCATGTGGTATTATATAATGAAAAGTAAACACGAATTTAGAACTGAAAGGAATGATTGTACAGTAATGTAATCCTTCGTGTATGCAGAAATAAAGTTCTTCCTCATTTCTGCGTGTTTTCTTCCTGTATCAGGCATGCCATTCTGGTAACGAGATATGTCGGGCATTTGGTGCCACGTGAAAGCTGTATTCTAAGACTAAACAGGTCACGTCAGGACGGCACGGCTATGGCGCTTCTAACATGTTTCTACCTGTGCTGAATTTTGTTTTGTTGGAATATGAATATCTAACAAGTAGCAGATGATATAACGGACAGTATCTACTTACCTGTTCTGATTGATGAGTGCAAGTTGGTTATATTTTAAAGTGGAAAATTAACAGTAGAAACTGAATTGGTTTTATCGTGTTGATTTAAGATTGCAGTTGGTTGCATTAAGACAGAAGTTGCGTGCTACAAATAATGAGAGGTCGTTTAACAGGTGCTTGCGTTTAGCCGAAGTCTGCCATTGAAGTAGAAGTGTCTTAGGATACCGACGATAGATAATGGAATGTGGCCCTATTCTCATTTAGTTGCCACGATTAAAGCAGTACATTTCAATATAAATGATATGTGCGGGTTCATGTGTGGGAGTGCCAGTGTAAACAAGTAAAACGATTAGAACAGTTTAGTGTACAAAAAAGTGTACTCATTTTCGATTACAGACATGCAGTCAGGTCCTTCATGGCAAGTCTTGTTGGGCCTCAGGTCCTTGAAAGCAGGTTCAAGTTGAACCTTGTCCTTGAAAGCAGCTTCAGGTTGAACTTCAAGTCCTTGAAAGCAGCTTCAAGTTGAACCTCCGGTCATTGAAAGCAGCTTCAAGTTGAACCTCAGGTCATTGAAAGCAGCTTCAAGTTGAACCTCAGGTCATTGAAAGCAGCTTCAAGTTGAACCTCAAGTCCCTGAAAGCAGCTTCAAGTTGAGCCTCATGTTCTTGAAACCAGTTTCAAGTTGAGCCTCAAATGAAGTTTGTGGGTAAAAAAAGCAGATTGGTTGTTGGTTTTTGGTCCCAGATCAGAAGTGATTTATTACAGCATGCACAAGAAGCTGTAAGTTGTGAAAGTGAAGTAAGTGAAGCAAAATAAATAAAAATGGCACACATATATACTTTATCCTTCACGTTTTTTGAAGTATATCAGAAGAAATTTATTCACATTTAAAAAATTTTAGACGCTAATAAAATTTATTGGAAGTACTATATCAATTTTCAGTACACCATCAACGTCCATTAGACCTGGATTTAGTTTCTGAATGTTTTTGTTGTTTGTTCTTTTTGTCTTTAGGAGCAGAAGCACGTGGGCATTCTCCTATATTGTGCTAGTTGTTACACAGACTGAAACTTAAAACATCGCTGCAAACATTGTTCTCTTAAAACATCACTGTAAACATTATTCTCTTAAAACATCGCTGTAAACATTGTTCTGTTAAAACATCACTGTAAACATTGTTCTTTTAAAACATCTCTGTAAACATTGTTTTCTTAAAACATCGCTGCAAACATTGTTCTCTTAAAACATCGCTGTAAACATTATTCTCTTAAAACATCGCTGTAAACATTATTCTCTTAAAACATCGCTGTAAACATTGTTATCTTAAAACATCACTGTAAACATTGTTCTTTTAAAACATCTATGTAAACATTGTTTTCTTAAAACATCGCTGCAAACATTGTTCTCTTAAAACATCGCTGTAAACATTGTTCTCGTAAAACATCGCTGTAAACATTGTTCTCTTAAAACATCGCAATAAACATTGTTCTCTTAAAACATTGCTGTAAACATTGTTCTCTTAAAACATCACTGTAAACATTGTTCTCTTAAAACATCTCTGTAAACATTGTTCTCTTAAAACATCGCTGTAAACATTGTTCTCTTAAAACATCTCTGTAAACATTGTTCTCTTAAAACATCTCTGTAAACATTGTTCTCTTAAAACATCACTGTAAACATTGTTCTCTTAAAACATCGCTGTAAACATTGTTTTCTTAAAACATCGCTGTAAACATTGTTCTCTTAAACATCTCTGTAAACATTGTTCTTTTAAAACATCTCTGTAAACATTGTTCTCTTAAAACATCGCTGTAAACATTGTTTTCTACATGGCGGACGTGATTGCACAAGCTTGGTCAAGCCTCGTCTTTAAAGTGACTCGAACCGTACTCGACTCCCAGCCGATCGACCCGAGTCTGCATGTCTTTTAGATCTCTGACAAGTCTGTTAATTTTTTAGACATTAAAATTTCTATTGGCACAAACAGGCTTGTCACCTCTGTATTTTACAAGCCCACCGACAGCCACACCTATTTACTTTACACCTCTTCCCATCCTGAAGCCTGTAAGAACTCCATCCCATATTCCCAACTCCTCCGTCTTCGCCGCATATGTCAGGATAATTTGGACTTTATAGATCAGTCCAACAAGTTATTAGAATTTTTCCGTCATCGCCACTACCCAGAAAAGGTCCTTCGTAAAGCCTTCAACCGTACCCAACTAGTGAGCCGCAAAGAAATATTCAGGAAAAAGCCTGTTACTCCATCTGACAGAGTTAAGTTAGTACTGCCTTTCCACCCGCATGGTCAGATGGTTAAGAAAATTCTTTATCGTAATCTGCCGATAATCCAACTCGACTCCGACACGCGTGACATTTTCTCTGATCCACCCCTATTGGCATACAAACGTGAGCCAAACCTTAAGGACATCCTCGTCCACAGCCACTTGAAGCAGAGCCTTACATATGTTGGCACCAGAAAATGTAACTGCTCCCCGCTGCGTTACCTTCCCCGTAGTTTGGGAAACAAAAACAATCACCTTTCCCAAAACTATCCTCACTCTTCATGAGGGATTCACATGCGAGTCCCGAAATGTGATATATGTCATCGTTTGCAAAAGATGCAGGATAACATATATCGGTGAGACTGGCCTCAGATTAGGGGACCGCATGCAAAAACATCTGTACGACATCGCCCAGCATGCTTCGAAACCAGTTCCAAATCATTTCAATGGCCCCAACCACAGAGGCAAATCTGATTTTCTGGTAACAGCCATTAAACAATGTCACGCAGATGACACAAGCCGCCTGGCACTTGAGAACGGCTGCATTCAAAATTATGGGACGCTGGAACCACATGGGTTAAACTCGCTGTTTAGTTACACGTAACATCATCTTCTTCAATCATTATAGTACCTCTTCACTAAATCCACCCCTTCTTACTTTTCAAACTTCCTCACAGCATTACTCTGCAACCCCGCTATTTTCTCTGCATCCCCTCTTCTCTGCAACCCCTCTTCCCCAATCATCTGTTTCAATTTCTCCTAGCTAGGTCGATATTGCGTCACTCTCTCTCCCCTCCCCGGTTCCCCATCCACCACCCCCAGTTACAACCCACTGACCACATGTCACAGGTCTCTATTTAAACAGTCTCCACGTCCCACTAGATCCATTCCTGACACACACCGCCGGACAAGCCACACCTTGCAGTTTACAGCTAAGTACTCTTTAAAAAAATTTTTTTTTTTAGTATTCATGTGAATCTATGCTTTATCTCCTCTCTCTGTTTCTTCGTCCTGTATGTTTTTGTATGATTAAGGCTCACGCCGAAACGTCACAATTTTGTAATCGTTAAGTAATAAAGCTGCTCCTACTTTTTTCCTATTTTATACATTCCAGTCTTTTAGATTAGTACATGCACTGTGGTGTAACAGCTGCACTCTGCTGGTGCTCAGATGGCCCTTGGTTCCATTTCTCAGTCGGGCGGAATTTTTTCTGACTGTACCAGCACCGGGGTCAACCCAACCTTAGGAAGTGGGTACCTGAGGTTTCCTTAGGATAGCAAAATCAACTAGGACAGGTGCTGGCATCCCTACCCCAGATGCTGAAATGACCTAGAAATGTGAATACGCTAACACTTCACACCACTACTGCATGTAAATAGCAAGAGTTGTAGTGAATGTTCAGAATTTTATGTCCCTGATTCATATATTTACTGTTTATGATTAACTGACAATAGATTGTCTTCTCATAAAAAAGCACACGTGGATTATCTCCCACGTTTTTGTATGAGTGTGTTTATACGTATCAGATCATCCCTTTGATTTTTATTGATGATTATTTTTCTGCTTTTGCTGATGACATAACTCTTATCAGTAATAATGTGAGTTCCATGCAAGAAAAAAGAGATAACCTGTCTTCAATGGCTAGCAGAATAGGACCTGAAATTAACAAGGACAAAACAAAAATAATGAAAATTCCCATTAAACAAAATGGAAAAATACACGTAGAAGGGACAGATGTTGAAGAAGTCAATCAATTTGCATACCTTGGCAGCTACATAGAACAAGATGGTGATACTAGAAAGGAAGTTAGAATCAGAATTGCAAAGGCAGCATCAATCTTCAAGAATCTTGAGAACATATGGAATTCAAAAGTTATAAGCACAAAAACCAAGTTAAGACTATTCAATTCAAATGTAATATCCACCCTCATTTATGCATGCGAAAGCTGGAAAACAACTAAAGAAATAGACAAGAAATTAGACTCTTTTGAAAACAAATGCCTAAAGAAAATACTCGGCATCAAGTGGAACGAATTCAAGAACAATGCAGAGATAAGACAGATGACTGAACAACAACCAGTCTCATGGGTGATCAGGAAAAGGAGATGGACATATGTTGGTCACTTGATGAGAAGAAATGATCAGAGAATCCCAAAAACAAGCTATCAAGTGGAACACAACAGGCCAAAGAAAAAGAGGCAGACCGCGTGAAATTCTGAAGAGGACATTATTAAGAGAGGCCAAATTAACAGGCACAAAATCTCTTGATGAAGTTGAAAGACTCGCCGAAGACAGGAAAAATTGGCGAACTACTGTGCGAGCCCTATGTGACGTTTAACGGCACGGGAAAGATATAAGATATAAGATTTTTCTGCGATGGGTACAGTAAATGTTGTCTCCCATATTGTGCAGCGGTACTACATACAAGTCACCACCTTCATGTCAGAATCGGTGTTAAATTTGTCCTACCATAGAGGCACCCAGAAAATCTTGTGTTAGTGCCCATATTTTCCTTGAACTGTCGGCACGCTAGAAGCTTATCACGCCTGCCCGCCGTTACTTCCTCCCTTCCATAAGCCGAGTATCCAGTTGAGTGACTGGGTCACTGCCGGCTGGACTTGAACCACTGGTCTCTGCGTGAGAGATGAGCACACTAACCATTGCACCATTCGGCTCCCACAGATTTGAAACTTCACCATAGTTCCACGCAGTAGCTTTTATGTGCAGTTATTTATTTTCAGTGAAAACTTGAAGGGCATACAGTAACTTCAAACCTTGCTTACCACAACATGAACTAAAATAAGTCCATGAAACTAAAACGAATAGAGAATAGCAACTGCTGATGTGAACAGTCCAAGCAAAGACGGGCAGCAAAATAATATTCTTTTATTGGCCCTGAAGATTGTTGTAAGACTCTCTGTATTGCTGCCTTTTTTATGAAATTTTCTACAGTTTACGAGGAGAAATAATAATCTCTTTTATCAGCGAATCAGTCTTTTTTTTTAATTCATTATCTATCACTGTTCATTCATGGAGCTACTCGAAGGAAGGGGGGCTACTCTTTTATTAATGCGTTTGATTCTCCCAGAGTTTCGTGACGTTGTATTCGCCGGCTGTGGTACACACAGTTCACTGCCTTCTACGTGCGTATCATTAAATATGTTTGAAAGCTGGGGAAATAACTCCAGATATTTCAGCTATTAAAAAAAAAAAATTGAAGGCATTCAGACCCAGCAGATCTGACTTTCAATAATTACCTCTTTACTACGCGTCTTCTCTGCGAAGGAATCCTCGGCAGCGTTTCTCAAGCCATGTTTCTTGCTACCTGAAAACATTAGTAATTTAGTTACAGAAGGGGAAAAACATTAAAATTAGAAACGAAACAAAATAATGCACTAAAATATGCACCGAACAACGGGACGAAGTGGAGGATTATTTTTTATAATCTTTCTTTTCTCTCCACTTCCACGTTGATATAGCTTTTTGAACCAATATTGTTGGACCCAATTGTTAAAGTTTGGGAACCTCTTGAAATGGCGCTATTATGTAAATTCCCCTCCTAAGCAGAATCTATAATGAGAAAGGAGTAGGAGTTTTTGAATGGCCGTGTTTATATACACTTGACATTGTAGTGCTGTTCACTGGGTGGATCTTAGGGAGATAAAGTGGGCTAGAGCCCAGGCCGGTCTTATAAACTTGTATAGACAGAGTCATTGACATAAGGTCAAGATTAGGAAAAATTGCGTTTCATAGTAAGGTTTCTATGAAGTCATGGAGACAGGTTCAAGATTAGGAAAATGTGACTGTGAAATACAAAAAGTCTAAGATGAGACCAACAATGTCAAGACGGAATATTTTAAGTCTTATAAGCCAGGGATAGCCAGACTTTCCAATCCTGTGGTCTTCACAAGAGCACACGAACAAATCCTTCTCCTTCAGTCACATTCCATGTCTTAATATTATGCACTGTCATTCGGCAAAAAAAAAAAGCAGTAAATCTACAGGGTTTCTCAAAAATCATTGTACAGTTTTCGCGTATTATTATTATTATTATTATCATCATCATCATCATCTTTCATCTCAAACGTGGTTATTCGTGCGCTAATTTCGGTATATAGAACGTGACCTCCTTTACGTCGTCGTGCTGACAGGTACGGTCTTGAAGTTTAAGAGTTTTTTTTTAAACAAAAATATCAGGTATCAGTTTTTTCCATCTTGGAGAGAAAGAAGAGAGAGAGAGAGGAGAGAAGAGAGAGAGAAGAGAAAGGAGAGAGAGGATAGAGAGAAGAGAGAGAGAGAAGAGAGAGAGAGGAGAGAGAGAAGAGAAAGAAGAAAGAGGAGAGAGAGGAGAGAGAGTTGAACCTGACTTCGGAAGTTGGCACTGTTACTTACGTGCCACGCATATTTTGAACTTACCTCTGTCAGAGTGTAAGGAAGAGCAGCGGTTTTTTACAAGCGCTCGAGAGTGAGGTCATTTATCTGAGAAGATTGAAAACAATATCCTTGTTTGCTATCCACTCAGTCAGCCGCCGTTAACTACACAATAAACATTATGTGCCCTGGTTAACATTAGCTAATCCAGTTTTCATTATACTTGATAATCGCGCGGTGATTCTTATATGAGAATATTAAATAATTTCGTGCAGGGGAAACGAAACGTCCCGTTTACTTCCAAGTTTGCTTAATCATAGCTGGCCAAGATCCTAGTCAATTCCATGAGTTAGAGCTGTACTATGTCAAAGCTACATGATGAGCTAAGCCAGTATAGGAACATTTGTTACAGTCAGACATGCTACACAATTTTTGTTACATGAGAACTTGTTATGGCAATTTTTTCGCTACAAGTTCATGGCCGCTACTTTTACATCCAACTACAGGTAACTTTTTTCTACACTGAAAATGCATAGCTACAGATAACTTTTCTTTACACTGAAAATGCATAGCTACAGATAACTTTTCATCACACCGAAAATGCATAGCTACAGATAACTTTTCTTTACACTGAAAATGCATAGCTACAGATAACTTTTCTTTACACTGAAAATGCATAGCTACAAATGACATCTTACAACATTTAAAGCTGGCTACAAATAACAAGAAATCGCTTTGAAATATTTGCTACATAACTACCTTGCTACAGTATTAATTTGCTACCACATAGCTTGCTGCTATATAGCAGTTCGCTACAACTTTTAGCGACTCGAATGAATTAATGCCCTTGCACGGAGATGAGTACAGGTTTTGGAACATGCATCCGGAGATACTCAAGCTAAGTAGATCCTAGAAATGTTGCCATTTTGTCAGGAAACAAGGTCCAAGTTGTGGAGCTGCCTCTAATTTCTGGAGATAAGTAGCTAATGGAGAAATGCCTTTATAAAGACAAGGGGATGGTTCAAATCCAGTTGCAGAAACATTGTAATCAACCAGCTGAACAGCGGGTACCCGACACTTGTGTATGTCAGAGGTGGCGAAAATGAAAGTAGAAACATTTTCTGTAGAAGCTCCAGTAAGTATGAAATAACTAAAAATATAGCTTTGTGCCAAGTATGATGCTGATCACACTACTCTCAAGCATGATGCTGATCACACTACTCTCAAGACGTGTTGTCGAGTCAAGGAAGATACGGACGCTAGCAGCATATCTGTGTGTTCCACTGTGGCGGGGTAGGGCTAGCTATACTTACATGCTGGCATTTGTCTGCCATAAAACTTTTAATCTGATATATCCTTCCGTTTCTAGTAGTCAGCGATCTATAGCTGATATGCTGGCGTCAGGGTTGAAGAACCACAGCTGACCAAGACCCTATCTCACCTCTTCGTTGGTACCCCCAATAACAGGCCTGTCCTGGTTAACGGGACAGAGTTCGCCATGATCCCCATCTCGGTGGAGTCTGCTAACTCCCTGCTTTATTAGCTCCACTCACAGACTGAAAATAAAAGCACAATAACCCTAAACCAAACCGGCTGCTTCTGAAGATCCTCACAGCGCGGGCTGTAAATAACATCAGTTTACTGTTCCTTGGAGAAGAAGCCAGATATTTCAAGCTTTAGTTTTAAAAAAAACGATAGCATCATGGCTGCCTTCTACTCTTCCATTTCAATGTTTTCTAGCAAGTGTTACGCGAATTTTGTACATAAGATATTTTATCTGTTGTTTCAGATCTTTATAAAGTTTCGGACACGAGTCGATGAAAGTGGAGGTGCAGTTTTCAGTTACTAAGGGACACAACTGTTAAAAGTATATTGGCATTTTAAATCAAGGACAAGTTCTTTCCCCTGTTGAGAATGGCGAGGAGAGTTTTAGAAGCTGATCTCTTGGCTAGAGACGGGATAAGTATGTATATGACAGATGGCGCTTCTTCAAAACAAAATCGTAAACGCAGTTAATGATAATTAATTGTTTGTAATCTATATATGCATGAGGGTATGGAGAATATGACATTTATAACTGGTGACTACAGGGTTACAGCCTGACTTAGTGCACCATCAAGGCGAGGTAACACAATATTGGTGTATAAGTATACAACTATACACTAAACACTGCAGTAAAGCTGTGATACTAGAATGTATAAAATACATTCATGTATCAAGGCGAGGGAGCCAGGGAACTGGAGATTCATTACTACCAACCTTCAGTCTGGAGAAGGCACATGATGATGGTGAAGGTGGCTACAGAAAATTTGAGTCTCCTCTAACATCACAGTATTTCCCACACACATGAGAGGCCTTGGTGAAGTGAAGCAAAGATTCCAGACTTTATGTAATATGCGTGGACCTTCGTAACTAGATCTGACAGCAGGGTCTAAACCTGCAGTTGAATTGATGAGAGTAACATGGAGGAAGCTGTGGAGTTTATTCTAGGAACAGGGATCCAGACTTCAACACTGAGAAGAAGAAGAAGAAGAAGAAGAAGAAGAAGGGGGAGGAGAAGGAAGTAATAGTACCCAAGTTGTTAAATGTTGTTCTGTTATCTTGATGGAGTAAGTTACGTCGGTGGATGATGGTGCTTCTGACTTTCAGGCCGAATATAGGAAGATGAAAGAAGATCCTCCCAGTTATTTCCAGTGTCAAGTTTCTCAGTACACTCCACCAGCAGAAGGAACATAATGATCTCTACCACAGGTCAAGTTATAGTAATAGTATCTTTTCAGAGTGACCTTAGAAAATGGATCAAGTCTTTACACCATAGGTCAAGGTGACTGAACCATGTCTTCCTCTCATATACAGAACATGTGTGAAATTTTTTTTATAGTGTATGTATGTGAGTGTGTGTGTATGTGAGTGTGAGAGTGCATCTGACTTTACCTGTTTGTAGTACCTGTATTTAGCTTTTTGTACCTGAATTTAGCATGCAGTGCCTGTCATTATTTTATAGCACTTGTATTTTACTTACAATATCTGTCTTTAGTTTGTGGAACACTATGTGACTGATTTTAGCTTGTAGTTTGTGTCTTTAGCATCTAGTACCTTTTTTTTAGCTTGATGTACTTGTCTTTAGCATGTAGCTGCTTTCTTTAGCTGGATGTACTTGTCTTTAGTGCTGTTATTTTGCAGTACCTGTCCTAATACGTAGAACCAAATTTGTGTTGAAGAACCCAACATTAGTTTGAAGTTCTAGCTTTGCCAAGTAGATGAACGACTACATATAATTTCAAAACCTGTCTGATTAGTCAATGTTTATATATGCTTATACGAGAGGTGATTGATTCTCTGCCTAACATACAAATACTTGAAAAACACAGTTGATATTAGGTGCATTTATAAATCAGGTTAATTTAAGATTAAACACAAAGTTTCAAGAAATTAACTGCAACCAATTTTTTTTTTTTAAAGTCTACTGAAGTGGTAAGGGGTGGCAGAAATTGAGAAAATGGATAAAATGTCTCATCGAGCAGTCATTCGTACCTCTGCATCAAGGGCTTATCATTACAGGAGATCCATGAGGATATGGTAGAGACTCTAGGGGGGAGTGCCCCTTCTTACAGCACAGTGAAGAAATGGGCAGCTCAATTCAAACACAGAAGGGAGAGTCTGGAAGATGATCCCCATCCAGGAAGACCAAGAACGGTAACCACCGATGAAAGCACCGGCAGAATCCATGACATGATAATAGAGGATTGACGAATAACTGAACAGTACATTGTTACTGAGTTGGACATCTCCCAGGAACGTGTTCATACCATTATTCACAATGATCTTCAAATGACAAAGGTCTCTGCTCGATGGGTCCCAAAACTTCTTGCAGCTGATCACAAACGACAGCGTCTCAACATGGTAAGAGACAATCTTGGCCATTTTTCTAAAGATCTTGAAAAGTTTCTTCAGCAATTTGTGACTATGAATGAAGTTTGGGTCCATCATTTTCAACCAGAAACCAAAGAACACTCAAAGCAGTGGAAACATGGATCCCCACCTCCAAAGAAATCAAGGGTGGTTCTGTCTGCAGGCAAAGTGATGACTTCCATCTTTTGGGATTCAGAAGGTGTGCCATTGGTAGACTATCTTCAAAAGAGCAGAACGGTCATCAGGGCCTATTACACAAATCTTGTGAAGCAACTGCAGGTCAGACTGAAGGAAAAGCTTTGAGGGAAATTGACGAGAGGAGTCATCTTTCATCAAGACAATGCACCAGTTCACAAGTTGGTGGTGGCAATGGCTGCCATTCATGAATGCGGCTTCCAGCTTCTTGAACATCCTCCTTATACCCCATATTTAGCCCCTTTGGACTATTACCTGTTTACCAAACTCAAATGCTGACTTTTTACAAAGAAGGGATCTATATGCTCCATGATCACTGGACTAAGTGCATAAACCTGCAAGGGGACTATGTTGAGAAATAACCCAAAAAGTTGTCCACAGATAATCCGTTGTACATTAGGCTGAGAAGTTATCAATCACCCCTCGTATTTTACACTAAATTCACAATGTGTGTTTCTCATTGCCTAATTTCACAACTTTTGTCCCCATTATGTCAGCTCAGAAGGCACTGGGACCTGGTAAAACACTGGAGGTGGTGAAAGAAGTCAAAATACACAAAACTGCCAATGGTGTGTTTAGTGTCCAGCTCAACTACACAGGTGAAGTGTTGGCTGTTGGTTTTGGTGCAGGTGGTGTTCAGGTAAGTACAGTTTCTATCTTTCAAGAAAATGATAAGAGGGAGATGAAGTAAAGTAGTGGATTGAATAATGAAAGTGATGGAGGTGAAAAGAAGATAAACACTGACAAGGAGTGTTACAGGTGCTTCCTTTAGCTTTGGTGAAATGATACAGTACATCAGAATTTCAAATATTTCTTTCTGTTTCTGAAACTTGTTGAGGTTTGTACATTATCATAGTTGAACTTGTTGAGATTTATACATTATCATAGTTGAACTTGTTGAGATTTATACATTATCATAGTTGAACTTGTTGAGATTTGTACATTATCATAGTTGTTCTGTCCTTAGATTTGTACATTATCATAGTTGTTCTGCCCTTAGATTTGTGCATTATCATAGTTGTTCTGCCCTTAGATTTGTGCTTTATCATAGTTGTTCTGCCCTTAGATTTGTGCATTATCATAGTTCTGCCCTTAGATTTATGCATTATCATAGTTGTTCTGTCCTTAGATTTGTGCATTATCATAGTTGTTCTGCCCTTAGATTTGTACATTATCATAGTTGTTCTGCCCTTAGATTTGTACATTATCATAGTTGTTCTGCCCTTAGATTTGTACATTATCGTAGTTGTTCTGTCTTTAGATTTGTACATTATCATAGTTGTTCTGCCCTTAGATTTGTACATTATCGTAGTTGTTCTGTCTTTAGATTTGTACATTATCATAGTTGTTCTGCCCTTAGATTTGTACATTATCATAGTTGTTCTGCCTTTAGATTTGTACATTATCATAGTTGTTCTGTCTTTAGACTGGGGATTTTGAACCTGCACATAAGAGCTACATAGAGTGTCATGTTTCATCTTGTTATGTTCCATCTTATTAAGTTTCATCATATCCTATTTCATTATGTTATATTTCACCATGTCATTCATCCTGTTGTGTTTCATCTTGTCATGTTCCACCATGTCATGTTCTATCTTGTTATGTTCCATCATGTCATGTTCTATCTTGTTATGTTCCATCATGTCATGTTCTATCTTGTTATGTTCCATCATGTCATGTTCCATCCTGTTATGTTCCATCATGTCATGTCCCATCTTGTTATGTTTCATCATGTCATATTTCATTATGTTATGTTTCATCATGTCATATTTCATCATGTTATGTTTCATGATGTTATGTTTCATTATGTTATATTTTATCTTGTTACGTTCCATCATATTATGTTCCATCATGTCATGTTCTATCTTGTTATGTTTCATCATGTCACATTTCATCATATTATGTTTCATCATGTCATATTTCATCATGTCATATTTTATCATTTTATGTTTCATCATGTCATGTTCCAGCATTATACATCTTAAGAACTTGTTGGATATGAGCTTGATAGAATGAACATTTTCTATAAAATGTAAAAAAAAGTTGTATAATCAGTTCATGATATAAACCCAGCACAAATAAAATTGTGTAACTTATTGTAAGAAACATTCTAGCAAATCTCTTCGTTAAGATTAAGTCAGTTTTTGAAGGTCCCGTAACAGACGTTTAGATTATATGGACATGCTACCCACCCCATCATTCCATTTATTTTAAATATGGATACTGTGTCTGATTTATGTAGTTATAATTCACACATTCAGATATGTCACATTTAGATATGTCTACTGTATAATTTCTCTGTCGTATGCCACACTTTTATATATATCTAACAGGCCCCGGGATTCACCCAACCTCTAAAAATGGGTACCAGAGAAATCTGGGAAGGCAAATGTGACTAGGCATGAAACTGACCGCATGCACTTCCAAGTGCTGAAGGTCATGGAAAACTTGGGCCTAGCACCGTATTCCCCAGTATGCCTTAGTGGCATGAAAAAGTGAATGTTACCTTTTATATGTGTATGTTTTCCTCTGCTATTTACCACATTCAGATATGTCTAATATATTGTCTCTGCCACATGTTACATCAAATATATTGTTTCTCTTATATGTCACAATCATTCATTCGTGTGACGTGCCCTTTCCAGAACATTGTCCCTCTCACAGCCTCCCTGAATGCAATACAGTCTTGCGCATGTCAACCAGCGTCTCGCAATGGCACATTCAGACTTTCCGTGATACGCTGAGCCCATCTGCAGCGAGGTCATTCCTCTTCTCTTTTACCGCACACTAAGCCTTCTACTGTCAACCTCACCAGGCTGTTGTGTCTCTTGATGTGGCTGAAGTATCTCAGCTTTCTAAATTTTATGGTGTTGATGAGCCAGTTTTCTGCAACACCAAATCCCATTAGTGTCTCTTTATTTGATTTTGGTTCTATCCATGATATTCTAAGTGCCCTTCTGTAACATTTTATTTCAAATGCTGTTATTCTCTTCTCTAGTGATTTGTTAAGCATCCATGTTTCACATCCCTGTGTCACGTTCACATACAACAAATATATTGTTTCTGCTATACCCCTAAAGCTGTATGAGACCTGGACAGGAAACATGACGCAGGAACTTCGGCCTTGCAGACAAGGAGGGTTTGCCATAATGGTCTTACGCTTTCATCCAAAGGAGCCTGAAATTTTGTATGCAGGATCTGCTGAGGGCCATGTCTATGTGTTCAGTATCAAAACTGGTGTGCTGCTGGAGACTATCAATGGTAGCCCTGTGTTGTATCACATTTCATGTTTTACTTTCCATGATGAGCACAGCAAGTGCTGTTAAAGTTATACTCTTTCATGTGGACGGTGGTGAATATGTGAATTATCAAGTTCACATTTCACGTTGATCATGTTTGAAATAAGTCTGCAACAGATAATAGTAAGAATTGTTGACACAGATAACAAAATTGTTGTCATAAATAACAAAGTTATTAACACATAATACAATTGTTGACATGGATAACAAATTATTGACACAGATAACAAAAATGTTGACAAAGATAACACACTTGTTGATATATAAAAAAAATTGTTGACACAGATAACATATTATTGACAAAGTGGAAAAGTTGACACAGGTAACTGCTGATACAGATAAAATTGTTGACAGATAGCAAAACTGTTGACACAGAGAACAAAATGTTATCATTGTCATGGCACCTAAAGAATGAATGATAACAGCAAAAAAGAGCAAGTTTTCTTCAAACTAAAAAGTATTTACAATTCATATGTAACTGTTACATGAAAATATTGTAAATACTGAGAAACTACTCACAACTTTAGCCTGACATTAGACTGAGATAATGGCCAGAGTTTTCTCCTTCTCTTGGACTATCCTCAGAGTTTGGTAATGAAATCAACACCCTGGACTTCTGTGTGGATGGATACAACTTTGCAACTGGAGGGAAGGACCTTGGTATTCGGGTTTATGAGACAAAATCAAACAAGGTGGGAAAATATTCTGATCCTTTTAGAAAGTTCAAGTTTGAGCTGGGAGTTGAAAAACCAAGTTTTTCAGAAATCTGGCAATGACTGCAATTAAAAAAAACATTAGAGACAAATCTCAAGAGGAAAACAGAACATCACAAGTGAAGAAATGACAAGAAGAATGAGTATGATACTCAATCACTTATGAAAGAGTGGAATCAGTTATGAAATCTGATAAGAAAAGTCTTTTCTTCTTTCAATAAAAACTGAAACAAAACGTTTTTCAAATAAAGGGAAGAAACTTTATGGGCATTAATTTTGTAAACATTTTACTCAGTTCAGGAGGCAGACATTCAGTGACGTCCCCTTGTCATACGAGTTGGTTAACTTTATAGTTCTATTATTGGTTATTGTTATTGTTGTTGTTGTTCCTTGAATTGAACTCTTCCTCATCTGTCTAGTGACGGTGATAATAATTGGTGACAGTTTTAGCTGGACATCCATATGAAAATAGAACAGTGCATTGGCTGTCATGCCAGGCTTTTGAGTAAGCTCCACCATGAAAGTAATCATCTTGATTCTAGTTTCTTGATTCTAGTTTTCTTCATCAAGCTGTTGTACGACACATCCTGTTTCCCAGAGAACAGTACACAGAAAAGTAGTTGGGTTGTGGTGACCTAGTTCCTCTAACCCCTGGATCTGTGATAAAAGCTTGCCTCTTAACTTTTAATTAGCATAGCTTTTGGCAACAAATTTGGTTACTGTGTAAACATGAGTACTGTCATAAGAGGATGTTTATATTAGTTATGAAAAATTTTTAGATTTTATAAACTTTTTAAAATTGGCATATTTTGGAATTTCTGTTTAAAAGAACATTCAAATTAAAGATGGATTTTATTTAGTTAATGCAAGCTGGCAAATGACTTGTTTTGTTTTTGGCTAGTTTTACCATTTGTGACTGCCAGTGGGTTTAAACATGCAAGCATGGTGTAGTTTTCATGACAGAGAGTCTCAGCCGCTGCTCTCTTCTTTGTCAGCTGGTCAAAGAATGGAAAGGTTACAACCAGCAGACTGTGGTGGTGGACAAGTCCAAGGTGGGGAACACCATGAGAATTTTTTGCATCAAGTTCCATCCAAACAACCAGTATGTGTTTGTTAGCGGAGGTTGGGACAACCACCTGAAGGTATGTTTAAGTGTAAGTCTGGTTGTTGATATAAGCATAAGGTAGCATTTTGTGAAGAAATTTATTGTACAAGTGGTGTCCTCTTATCATGTACCTCAAGGTCTCTTTTGTGTGCTTTTTTTTTAAAATGGTGTTCCATATTTTCATTTCCTGAAAAGTCAATCATGGACTTCATTTCCTTATTGTGTATCCATTCAGTATTCTTATACATGTTTCTATTATTTTCTTCATATAGGAAACTTTATGATATCTATATTTTAAAGAGTCTGACTGTAGACTGGTGGTTAAACTTTAAAGCATTTGAAATATTCTGTTTTTATACATTTAAAGTGTGTTTCTATATATTTAAAATTTGTTGCTATACATTTCTGTGCTTCAGTTCATTTCTCAAGTAACTTGCTGTTTTATAATTTTATGCTGGCATTATTAAGTCCTCTTTTGGTTTTGTGTAAATCAGATATATATCCACTGTATGGACTCTTTCATTGTCCATTCTTTGATAAAAAAAAATTTAAATAAAGAAGACATTCCATTCTTTTTTAATCTTTTCACTAACATGCCTCTGCATTGCTACACAAACTTTTTTGAAAAGTCTGAATCTATCAGACAACCTTTCAGACTTCATTTCCGTTCTTAATTTTTTTTTTAATATAAGAATTTTTCAATGTGCTTTTCTTTCATTTTTGCTGTATTTTGATGTTTTTGATGCTGTATTTTTGATGTTGTTGTATTCTGGTGCTTTTGTTGCTATATTTTGGGGTTATTGTTTCTGTATTCTGATGAGGCCAGTCTTTCAGCATTTGTCTCATTTTGTTTCTTGTTTTTTCATTTTTCTCACTCTTCTGAACCTTGGTCAGATCTGGGATGTTCGAGATAACGAGGGCATCAGGAGAAACATTCGTGGACCTCATATCTGTGGGGAGTCCCTTGATCTACAGGTAAGAGTACAGAATCATCAGAACCTGTGGCTTAGATGAGAGGAGAAAGGAATGGCAGAGGCCGGAGAAAAAAAGAACAGAAGCAGAGGATTGCTTTCCTCTTAGTTGAGCTTATGACTCTGGTTAATGCATAAGTAAGTTTTTCTAGCATGGGAAGTGAGAAGTCCTGTCATTAGTGAACTGTCCTTCCCATGAAGGTTATGCGCTGTAAACCTATTAGAGTTTTACAGTTGTACATACTGGAACCTGGCACATTAATGTTAAGGAAAATAGAATATCTGCGTGTAGGATTAAGCACATCGGATCACACTGTACCCACATCTGTCAGGGTATGATGAGAAAGTAGATTATATATCATAAAAGATACATTCATCAGGCCCAGTAACCAAAGTTGCTGCAGGCCTTGTTACTGATGTAGCAGTGTTTCTATCCTGTGACATGTGAACCGCTCACAGGCAGGAACTAACATGTCTCCCATGGTGCTTCCTAGGTCCACTTTCAACAGTTACAAATAATTGTCTTATCCCATTCACCTCTGATTTGATGACTGGTTTCAAGACTTATGGAAAGTAGTTTTAGAGGCTGGTTTCAAGACTTATGGAAAGTAGGTTTCGAGACTGGTTTCAAGACTTATGGAAAGTAGGTTTAGAGACTGGTTTCAAGACTTATGGAAAGTAGGTTTAGAGACTGGTTTCAAGGCTTATGGAAAGTAGTTTTAGAGACTGGTTTCAAGACTTATGGAAAATAGTTTTAGAGACTGGTTTCAAGGCTTATGGAAAGTAGTTTTAGAGACTGGTTTCAAGACTTCATTACTTTATGACAGTTTTCAAGATTGATCATTACTTGGTGATTGCTTTCAAATATTGATTACTTGTTGACTACTTCTAAGACTTGGTGATTACATGATGACATCTTGAAATTATCAAGACTTTCTTATAATCATCAACTGGGAAAGAGCTTTCAAGATGACAGCTACACCACCCACTCACTTAAGATGAAGGAAGTTTTTCTGTCTTTTGCCAGTGTTTAATAATTTTATTCTGTTTGTTTAGGACAACAAAATCCTCTCCGGTCAGTGGACAGCTCTTCATGCGCTCCAGGAGTACAACTACACATCAGGAAATGTGATAAGAGAGATCTCATTTCCACACAAAGATGGAGCTTTCCTCTATGCTGCCCTGTACTGTAATGCTGACACAGTGTTTGCTGGAGGAAGTGGTACAAACAGTGCAGAGGTTATAGAAGTATCCACAAACAGGGTTAGTTTATGCTTGTCTTGTCTATCTTCTGACTTCTCTTGTTTGTGATTGTGAATATCAGAGAGGATTATAGAACAGGTCTGAATTTTTAAGCGTTGTTATGAAGTTCTGGAGAAAGCAAAATTAATCAGAAAGTATGGCTTCAGAGTTGCCAAGTAGGAAAGTTAGAAGGGGAAAGATCAAAATAAGAAGGGGAATACAAAGAAAGGAAAGATGGGCATTGGCGTAGCCATGTTGATACTGAATTGGTTCTCATTCAAAGGCAGTAGGCTAGTAAAATTAAGTCAGCTTTAATTAAAAATATGCCTGGAACATTCTAGCAACTATTTTTCATCTTATAAGATGCTTCTGAACCAGGTAGACGTTCACTGTTTGTGAAAGTTTTCAGGCAGTCATTTTTCCATCACTACTGATAATAAATTTGCATAGCTGTTCATCATTAAAAAAAAATAATTTTTTTGTGTTACAAAATCCAGTCTCTGGTTCTAGCCCCCAACTCCTCTTCAAAAGATTCTTCCCCCTCATATGTAATCACTCACCATGTGACACAGCATAATATGGCTGATAAAAACTGCATCTAAAATCAAACAAAGTCTGCTCACAGACAAAGTCTTTTCTAACGGTCAACCTTCAGGAAAAAGCTGAAGCAGATTTTATGGTTCCAGATGTATTATGATAGTTTCTTGACCAGTTCTATTGTAATGTCTCTTACAGTCACCTCCCTCTGAATGAAGATCCATCAAATCCTTAGACTTGTGTAAGAAATCATTCACAAAGTTTGAAAAAGCAGTCAGAGAAAAGAAAGTTAAAATGTACATGGCAGCTGGCAGTTTTAGAAAAAAAATTTCAGTCTACCTGGTCATTATGAGAAAGGAAGCTCTTTACTGTTCTGTCATCAGTTTCTTATAGAGCTATTTACTGTTCTGTCATCAGTTTCTTATAGAGCTCTTTACTGTTCTGTCATCAGTTTCTTATAGAGCTATTTACTGTTCTGTCATCAGTTTCTTATAGAGCTATTTACTGTTCTGTCATCAGTTTCTTATAGAGCTATTTACTGTTCTGTCATCAGTTTCTTATAAAGCTATTTACTGTTCTGTCATCAGTTTCTTATAGAGCTATTTACTGTTCTGTCATCAGTTTCTTATAGAGCTCTTTACTGTACTATCATCAGTTTCATATAGAGCTCTTTACTGTTCTGTCATCAGTTTCTTATAGAGCTAATTACTGTTCTGTCATCAGTTTCTTATAGAGCTCTTTACTGTTCTGTCATCAGTTTCTTATAGAGCACATTACTGTTCTGTCATCAGTTTTGTTGGATGATTGGCTATTCTTTCATCACAATCATCACTTTCATTTTTAGCTTCATTAATTAATTTTTAAAAAGTTGCTTTTGTTCACAGCATATCGGAAGTTATCATCTGCCGGCCCCAGTTCAAACCCTGGACAGTGCCGACCAGGGCCGAGTACTTGCTGTCGGAGGTGCAGCACCTATTTTTGCAATCCTAAGTCTGAAGGACTGACTGCTGTACCCGCTGGTGCGTGTGCTTCAGCTGTGTAGAAAGCTCTTTGAGATTGACTTCAGAATCAGACTTGTTGTAGATGATTCAAAGTCCTGAATGTTTCCGGGAAGAAATGTGAACATCCTGTAGATAAAAGATTTGTCAGTGAAGGAGAATTAAAATATATCTAAACCAAAAAAATCATTATCATTAAATATCTCGTAACATGGAGGCAAGAATCATTAGGTCAGCTAGTAAATCATTTGTTTTTGCAAGTCCAAGACAGGAAAGAGATTCCTTCCACTAATACTTCATCAGTTTTCTACATGAACATGTCCTAAGAGTTCTGATTTGCATCAGTCTACCTGAAGAAGTTGGTGGATCTTACTACAAATGTTTCCTCATTTCTTGTGTTGAGACTTTACCCAACATAGAAAACCTACTGTCACATATTTTATAGTTGTAGTTCTTCATTCTTTAAAATGATGCCCCTTTCAAGTTCAAATACACACTCTTTTCAGTGTGTTCTTCTCTTACAAGTGTGGTAAATGTTTTCTTGTATTTAAGAGAGTCATTTTTGTCCAGGAGGTGGTTTTTGTCAGATTTCCTGTTACAAAGAGAGACACATATAGTTCACTGCCAACTCATGAGAAGTTGTATCAGTATGTAAGTAACTTGTAGTGCTCGTAAGTTAGGGTGTTTCCATGGAATCATCTAAACATATGTGCTAGTGTATGCATGTCTTTACATATGTAGATGTGTATATGTAATTTTTTTCAGCAGTTTTATTTTTTTGATGGCTTGAAAATTTCACTTGTATGCTGTTTATTTTAATTAGCCATTAATCATGAGGAATATATGCATGCCTTCTTATATTTCTGACAGCTGTCTTCTTCTTCTTCTTCATATGTATTGTCTGTCTATACCTGCAGTCCTGTCTCTTGGATAAATTTCGCTGTTTTTTGTAATTCATATATGGAAACATAGAGCTTATCTTCCTTAGTGGTTTCACTGGGCCAGTAATTATTTCTCAGTGTCTCATAGTTGGTGAAGTTTTGGAGGATATCTTCCACAGTTTGGGGCATCTGGGCACATGTACATAGATTAGTAGTACCAACCTTAAACTGTGTATACATATGACTTCGGAGTCGGCTGTGTCCTGTTCGGAGATGGAAAATGGTGACTTGTTCCTTTCTGTTTAGCATGTGATAGTCATCATGTGGTGGTATTTGTGGCTTCCTGTAGGTTTTTATCATGCTTTTCTTCTGATTATAGTTGACTGGTATGTCTGGTTGCTCCATTTCAGTGCCCTCTTTGGCCAGATGGTCAGCTTTCTCATTGCCTGGTATCCCACAATGAGAGGGAATCCACTGCAAGGTGACTCTGTGTTGCAAGCCAATTTTTGACAAGGCATCCTCAAGATCTGGTAGTTTGTTACACTGAAGAGCTTCTAGTACTAATCTTGCATCTGTGAGAATTACAACGGTGCATGTATCAATTCTGGAGTCTGATAGTTTTTCAACTGCAGCAATAATTGCCCTAACTTCTGCATCAAAGTTGTTGCAGTATTTTCCAGTGGGTATGGAAATCTTGTCAGTGGTGTTGTTTGGATATTCAATATGTGCTCCTGCTCCTCCATTCTTTATGGCATTGTGTGCAGATCCATCTGTATACACACGTATCCAGGTGTCACATGGATATTTATCATCTAGAACACTAAGTGTGGCTGTTGATTCTACAAGACTGCTCTGCATCTCACCATTCTGCACACCTTTCACTTCAGTCTGAATAGTTATTTGTGTATAATCTGCTTCTTTCCATGGTGTATGCTCTGGTACAGATGATAATGGAGCGACTACAGTTGGAAGGTCAGGTATCAGCTTATGCATACGCTTGGCCTAATGATTGAAGCTGTTTCTTTTAAGCCATCTTAGTGCCAAGTTATTGAATCTCTCCTTCAGGGGATGGCTTACAGAGCTCAGGAATTTCTCTCCCAATTTCATGACCTTTGTGTCTCTACATTCTTTTAGTGCTTGAACACCAACTATTTTCTGCATTTCTACTACTGGTGTGGACCTCATGGCACCTGTGATAATCTGTAGTGACTGATTTTGTACCTTGTCTTGATTATGCAATGTAGTGTTTGCTGTGCACCAAGATGTTGAGCCATATTCTAAATGTGGTAGAATACTTTGCTGATATACATTCTTGAGGATTCTTTCACTAGCTTCCCATGTGGTTCCACTCAGTTTTCTTAATATGGCTAGTTTTCTTCTGGTTTATGCTTCTGCACTGCTGATGTGTTGCTTTCCAGGTCAGTTTTGAGTCAAGAGTCACTCCTAAGTAAGTGGGTTGGTTGTCCATCCTTAAGGATATTTCATTTATAAAGATCTTACCTGCATTCTGTTTGGATGAGACAGTGAACAGAGTGGTACTTGATTTCTCTGTGTTGATACTTACACACCATTTGTTTGTCCATGATGTCAAGATGCCTGCTGCTCTTTGGAGTCTCTGTGTAGCAACTGTCGCATATTCATATGTACATCATGATGAGATCATCTGCATACAGTGCCGCTTTTATTCTATAGGGAAGTTCCTTGACCGGGTCATTAATGAATACCAGGAATAGTGTAGGCGAAAGGACTCCTCCTTGTGGTACACCGTGTTGCAGAAGTACTTTCTAGCTTTTGTGTCCATCCATTACTACTCTAGCTCTTCTATTGTGTAAATAGGACTTTATCCAGTTGTATAGTCTTCCATTCACATTGCGGTTTCTTAGTTTCCACAGCAGACTTTTTTTCCATACTTTATCAAAAGCTTTCTTCAGGTCTATCCACGCTGCTAGTACAAGGTTTTTCTCTTGGAATGCATCCTCAGTCTCTTGAGAGAGATAGGTCACTTGATCTTCTGCACTGTAGTACTTCCTAAATCCTGCTTCTTGTGGAATGAGAAGGTTTTCACTTTCTAGGTACCATTTTAGCATCAGGTCAATGATGTGTTCCATCGTTTTGCATAGACAGCTAGTGAGACTGATTGGCCTGTAGCTGGAGGCAGTATCACTGTTTTTCCCTGGCTTTAGCAGTGGTACCATGCTTGCTTCATTCCAGATTTGAGGTAACTTACCTGTGCTCCAGCACATATTGAAAATATCCAACAGCTTTCCCATTGCTGCCATTCCCAGGTTCTTGATCCTTTCATTGGACACTCCATCTGGTCTTGGTCATTTCCTTGGTTTCAGTTTACTGACTGCTAGGTCTAACTCGCTGCATGTGATTGGTGCATCCATGACCTCCACTTTTCTGACTTGTTCCTCTTTTTTCTGTGGGTCATTGTGTACTGTACGCTCTTTCTCTGGATGGATATCAATGTTGCAGTCCTGTGCAAACATGCGAGCAAAGTGATCTGCTACCTGCTTACCTGTAAGAGTTTTCCCATCCTCTGTTAGTGTAATCTTTGTACTTCTTCCAGTGCTCTCATCGTTTAACTGTTTGATTAGTTTCCACAGTTTTCTTCCATCCTTTTCAAAGTTTAGAGACTCTGTTTTCTCTCTCCAACTTTCCCGTCTGACTTGATGCTTGGCTGTCTGAAATTTGGCCTTAGATGTTGGTAATTGTTGTGGTGTTCTTGGCATGGTCTAATTTCTGCTTGCTTTCGAGCTGTTTCCACGTCATCATGGAGTTTTCCCAGCTCACTAGACCAGTATGGTTTATAGTCCCTGCGAGCTCCTCTGGGAATGGTTTCGCGGGCGGCCTGAAGGATACAAGACCTGAATTCCTTCACTATGCTGTTAATATCCTTATCTTCTATGAACAGCTGTCCCACCAGGATACCTGTACGATGTCTGTACATTGTCCAGTTTGCTTTTTTATAGTTCCATCTGGGGAGAGGGCTACTGGTGTTAAGGAGTTCATTTTCTGTTGTCAGGAAGACTGGTTGATGGTCACTACCTCCAAGTTGTTTTCCAACTTCACGTGTAATGTTCCACTTCAGATCTGGAGAGTGGAATGCCAGATCTGGTGTTGATTTTATATGCCACGCCCTCGAGTAAAATGTTGGGGGATCCATTGGTTGGTTGATCAGGAGAAGTCCATTATCATCCTGCCAGCTCTCAACTTCTTCTCCTCTCTTGTCTATGTGGTCATAGCCCCAGCTCTGGGAATGGCTGTTAAAATCACCACAGACCATCAGTCTCTCTTTAAGTGGGATTGTTTCTAGAACAAGTGGGCGGTCATTAGGACAGTAATAGTTAAGGAGGTGGAAGTCTATATTACTGGTTTTTAGATGGATCATCTGGTATTCAGCTCCTTTCATTTACACTCCCACCTGACATGCGCTGATGTTATTCTTAACAAGTGTGAGTACTCCTACTTTTCTTCTGTCCTGTCGGTCTGATCTAAAACACTGGTAGCCTCTGATTTTAAAGGTGGCATCTTTGGTTAGATGTGTCTCCTGTATGCAGCATATACTTACCTGCTCTGCAAAAAGTATGTTCTCTAGTTCCAACTTTTTACTATAGCCATCTCTAACACTGCTGACACCCTCAACATTCCACTGCATTATTTTAAATTCTTGCTTTGTAGCAGTTTTCTTCTGCTGTATTTTTTGGCCAGTAGCTCTACTCTCATGTCTCCTGGCTCTACAAGACGAACTGAGAGGACCTCCAGTAGCATTGAGTGGACCCTTTCGAGGCAGGGGGCCCGGCATTGCACCTGCCTGGTTAGTCTTCACAGGGGAGCACCATGTTTAAAAACCTGCAGATAGAGACATTTCATTAGCGATAATGTGTGGCACCCTGATTTTTGCGATGCGCCTTTTGGCTGGGTAGACTTCAGCACCTTTCCTTGCTAGGGCAGACTGTGGTCTTGCTCGGACTGCCATGAAGATAGTGGTGCAGGCTGGTCTGGCCAAAACTTTGTTTTCCAACCTCAGGTGGCTGTACTTAAGTCCCTTCTCCATGTCAGATGGTTTTGAGACAGTTCCACAATGACACTCCAACTTTGGGATGAGGAATCCGATGAGTGGCTTCAACGATATCCATTCCCCTCCACCTATAGTCTGCTGGCTCTGTTTTGTTTACATCATTCTGATAGCCACTGTTGTAAAGACCCATAGGCTTGTCATGTCCTGGATTCATTGGTTTCACACCAGACTTTCCTCATCCCTGCTGGCGATGTCCATGTCTCCATCTGTCCACCAACCTGACATTACATTTTACAAAAATAACAATTACAATTAGTGTTGATTGCTACAAGTTTCTGGGCCACAGAAGTAGGTCAGAGTTTTTAAACAAACAGATCTATATTCTCTGCCTCACAGACACTGTGTTAAGATAAGTGTGTTCTTAACACAGTTGTTCCTAGGAGAATCTGACAGCTATCTTTGGTCTTTCATTTGGCATGATTCTGGAAATACTTCTTCTTGTAATTTCAATAATCCAATACAACATAAGCAGATATACAAGGGTCTAATTTATTCAAGTTATGCTGGCTGCCCTCTTTGCCTGCTTAATGAATGATTTTGTTTCATCCAGTTACTTTTCCTGTATGGTTAACTGGTTACAGGTTAATGTTTCTGCTTCTCTGGTTCCCGCAATTCAATAGTGTCACCACAGTTTTGAGAATCATATGTTTCTCACTCATCATTTCACAGCATGGACCAACATGTTTTTTCTACACTTCCAGTATCTGTTTGTTGTTATAAATGATTATTTTGAATGAATGAATGAATGAATGAATGAATGAATCTTTATTTTTAAAGGGTAAAGAATTGGGCACGCAGGCCTGTCTTACATTCTGCCCTTCATCACTCCATCTTTCATTCTTCCCACACATTCAATATAATACAAGTATACAAATTACATTAGGGAAAAAAAAACGTATCAAAAGAGAGTAAGATTAAACTATTACATTCAAAGTAAAAGAGAAGAAGTAATTAACCTAATAAAATAGCACTCACACACATACATGCACACACACAGAGATATACATAAACAAAAAAAATACATTGTCAGTACAGATCTTCTAACATATGTTTTTTAACAAACATTAAAATAATTTCTAACAATATCTAACGAGTTACATTTCGAACTATACCATTTTAGTATTTGTATGAGTTATGGGTGAAAGAGTGCTGGCTATTCTATATATTTTAATATGGCAAACCATTTTAACAAATTATTTTATTAAACTGCCTACAGATATGCCATAGTTTATTATGATAAATAAGCTAGCTATTTATACTTACAACTTATGTACAAATAAACATTTGTTTTAGTTGTGTGGACAGACAGTGATAATCTGGCTATGTACATCAGTGATAGAAAACACCAGCATTATTGTTAATGCTAATGTATGCCTGACATTCAGCGTATACCTGACATTCAGCGTATGCCTAACTTTCAGCGTATGCTTGATAGTAAAAACATGGATGTACTGGTTTTACTTTTGATTTTTTTTTGCTTTTATTTTCAGATAAGTACGTGCTGAATTTCATATATTAAAACAATAACAAATGTATGTATTGAATTTCATATATTAAAACAATAACAAATGTGTGTGTTGAATTTCATATATTAAAACAATAACAAATGTATGTATTGAATTTCGTATATTAAAACAATAACAAATGTGTGCATTGAAATTTGTGTAATAAAGTGATATGAAGTTTCTAGTTAACCAATGAAACTAAAAGTTATTTGTCATGACAGCTTTACTGCAAGTACTTCTGTTTACTGCAGTAGATTTATGTGTATTTATATATAGTTTTATATACTTACACACCTCTTAACACTGAAAGGTACATGATGAAGGAAACAAGATAAGACAATATTTACACACAAAAAATGTTTGTATGTTACAAGACATGAAAGTAAGCCATTGTGTCTTTTTGCCCATCATACATCTTGCCTGTGTGTTCTTGCACATGATACTTCCAAAACTGAGGATATATCTTCTTGAGAGCAGTGTCAAGCAATTTTATCATGTATAACGGTATATAACATTATAGCAACATTTTTTTGTGTTCTGTTTTTTTTTTTCTCCGTTCATACACTGTGATCTTAACCGATTGACAGATGAGCAGTGTACTGTGATGTGCCTGGCCAGTTCGGAGACAGTTTCCATGACACAAATTTGCCATTGACATGTTGACAACTGAATTGAGTGATGCATGACTTTCTCTTGAGAGTTTGGTAATAACATGTGAACACAAGACAAGCAACTGACAGTGTTGTGAACACAAGACAAGTGACTTACATTGTTGTGAACACAAGTGACTTACAATGTTGTGAACACAAGACAAGTGACTTACAATGTTGTGAACACAAGACAAGTGACTCACATTGTTGTGAACACAAGACAAGTGATGTACAATGTTGTGAACACAAGACAAGTGACTTACAATGTTGTGAACACAAGACAAGTGACTTACAATGTTGTGAACACAAGACAAGTGACTTACAATGTTGTGAACACAAGACAAGTGACTTACAATGTTGTGAACACAACACAAGTGACTTACAATGTTGTGAACACAAGACAAGTGACTTACAATGTTGTGAACACAACACAAGTGACTTACAATGGGCGAAACATCACAACTGTGCACTTGTTAAGTAATAAAGCTGTTCCTACTTTTTTCCTAGTTTATACACAACATTCTGAGATCTTCAGATTCCACACAGACAACAACATTCTGAGATATCACATGTATAATGAGCAAAAAATAACTGCAGTTGATGAGTACATCTGTGGCAATCCAGTACTTGCTACTGCCATGCTTATGAGGAGCAAAGAAGGCACACATGGCTATCACTATGGAAACTTCAACAACTTAAAGTGGACTGCTGCATTCTTCAAAGAAAGCCAGGTTGATGTCTGAGACTACTGCAAACAAAGAAGAAGTCTGAGACTATTTGATGAAGAAATGTCTAGGGTAGTCCAGTTAGCAGGATCAGTCAGATCTGACTTAACAATAAGAGAGTTATCTCCCTATACAGAGATAGTAACTGTCATCACCTGGTCGTGGAGCACTAGCAGCATTAGCCGTCACATGACCGTACAGTAAATATGTTAGTAACATTAGCCGTCACATGACTGTACAGTAAATATGTTAGTAACAT